>JANHGN010002358.1:28022-42880 GCA_024605025.1 Megaceryle maxima
TTCTGGGCTGTCTGAAGTCGAGGAGGGCTCGGCCAAAGGGGCCAGGTCTGACCCTGCAGACTGAGGTTCAGCATCATATTTAATCAACTAATTGTACGTAGCATAGGAACTGGAACGTAACTGAGTTTTCTTTCAAATTCACCACCTGCCAGGAACATTGGAAAAAGAAAGGGAAAAAGGAGAATCACAATCTAATCAAGTTTATGATTAGTGTGCTTTTATAGAAGGTGATCTAAAACTCCAGTTTTATTCTTAGGGTGATTTTCCCTCTGACACCTTCCCCCTCCAACCCAGCATCTGCAACACCATTAAGTTTCAGTGAGAGAGCATAGCATTTAAAGTTAGGCAAAATTCTGTCTCCTTATGCCCATCCCCTACCCCTGAACTAATTCTTTTAGACAGGCTTAGGAAGAGGAGGAAAACCATCTTCCAGAAGAGAGCAAATTATGGTAGTAACTCTTTAAGCGATCATTTACAGTGCCAGACAAAGAGCCACAAGTCATTCTGAGAGTCCTTTCTTTCATGAAGCCATGGCAGGAGTGACCACATCAGAGTGTTGCATGGGCCTCATGCACTAATGAGAGCTGGTGGCAGCATTTCATAGGGAGCCACAGTAACAGTGCTGATGGAAACACGTACCAGCCCCTGCAACATCACCTCCACTCAAGTACTATCGGGTGTATAAAATAGATTCACAGTAAGAGCTCCCTGGTTTATGAGGGAAAAAGCTTGTATTGCTATATCATATCACTACATAATAAGCATTTCTCCAATAAGTTGTATAAATTTTTAATCAAGCAAATACTCTTATTGAGCCCAGTAGGTTCACTAGTGCTAGAAAGATATGCAGGAGCAGCACCAATGAATGATAGTCATAATCCTCCTTCTCTCTTTTTCATTTGCATGTGTGTGAATAGAAGAGCAGTAGATCTACATTACAGGAAAGAGAAAACATAAAAAAAATTCTAAAATACTATTTTAAAAAAAACCCATATATATATTTAGTCACTGCATAACAAGTTATCATCTTCCACCAGTTCTGTTCTTGTCACGGGTCTTCTCTAGTGACTTGTCCAGCATTACCATATTTTCTGACAGAACCAGTTGTGTAGCTTTTTGCAATTCCTGTGCTACTTCACTAACATCTTTTGTTACGTCTCCTGTAGAGGCAGAGTGAGGGCCCCACCCAGGTGGGCCTTCAGCATCATGCCTTCCACTATTCAAACACAGCACTATTGCTGAGAATTTGAAATCAAGGCACAGGACAATCATGGGTGAAATCAACAAAAACCAGAGAAAGCACAAGAAAGTGATTAAAAATAAAGAATGCTTTTGGAAGGGGTGGTAAAACGCTGGACACAGTGCACCAGCAGTTTACCATATGTAAGTTGCAGTAGAGTTTTTACAGCTATCTTCCTTGATGGTTCTTAACCAACCTCTGTATTTTTGCCCTCTGCATGGTTCCTCAGCCTCTGGAAGTTAAAGATGTTGAAATATGTCAGGAGTGTACGTTCAACGTGTTCTCCTCAGCTGTTGGTTTCAAGTGCATGTCTTAACATCTTTTTCCTTTTAGTACTTACTTGGGCCATTTTCCAAAGCTCACTGGCAAACTTTCCTCATGGTAGAGTGGTTCAACAGCTGGCCAGATGTGAGACTGATAGATAGTTTAATTGCTACTTTTAGGGAAGGGGCAGCTATTTTAAATTAGACAGGGGGTCTTCCCAGCTCAAGGAAGAGGAGGTGGCCATCAACCTGTCACATGTTGTTCTAAACAGGCCACAGCAAGTTCATTCTGAAACTGGTCACTGGTGGAAAAGTGAAGGCTAAACTAATGGAAAGACACAATGCTTTTTATGTAATTTAGGTGTTTCATCTGCATCACAAAAGCATGCTACATTGTTGTTAGCTGAACTTGAAACCTGTCCCTTCTACACTTCAGGAAAACAGTATGCATATTCATCCAAAAATGTGTATATGTGGTTTTTCCCTAAATACACATTTTTGTAAAAATCTAAAAATTCACCGTTTTCACTGTGTTTGTGTGACAGAAAATAATAATAATAATAAAACATGCTACAGTTAAAAATTATATTAAAATAACTGAGTAATTATAATGCAGAGTGGAACACCTACACATTGCAGGATTCTGAACCTGCAAGTAAAATTGACCACGAAACCAAAATTGGCTTTGTTGACTTTTATCACCCTAATCTGTGAAAAATATAAAAAGCAAACAAAGAGGAAAAGTATTAATAGCAAAAGAAAACTGGATTTGTTTGTAATAAACAAATTACTTGCTGGAGAAATCTTTCTTTAGAGTGTGCCGTACTACTTAAATTTGGCACTACCTCTTTGAAACTCTATTGAAAACTTGTGTAAAAATTAATATTAAGCATCAATAATAACTTATTAGCTTGAAGACTGAACAAGTATTTAGGCCTTGATACCACAAAAATATGAGTGATGTTCACCCATTACCATCACTTAATGCAACTATATATATAGAACTGTCTCCAGATTCAGAGCACAGAATTCAGAAATCTTCAAAGGACAACTTCTACATGTGCCTTACAGGGTACATATGGGCTCAGAACATGGCAGGGGGGGAGGGAGGGCAGGTAAAACTTTGATTCATACCAACAGTGTTATATTATTGGCAATCCTCAGGAATATGGTTGTGGTTTTGGATAATTATTTCTGTTATTTTTTACATTGTGGTGAATATATTACACTTGCCACCAGTGTGGTAATTTTTTTTTTAGTAGATGGAATGAGATTTTTACATGGGGAAAAGGGAAAAAGTGAAGAACAACAGAAAATATTGAACCTCTCATTACTTTGATGGGAAAAAAGTTACATTCTTCCTGTTCTATTATTACCAGTTATTGTTTGTGATTTGCTTGTATGTGATGATCAGACGTATCTAATGAAAAATACAGTATTTTCCTGTAGGAAAATATCACCTGTTAGGTGATAACAGTTAATTTTCCTCATATTTTTCCATTTAAAAGAAGCATCTGAATAACTGATCACTTTTTTAAAATGACTTAACATATACATTCAATTGCTCTTTATTAAACCCTCCAATTCCTCTCATCCCTGGGGAAGACTTTGGTTTGATGAACACAGAAATAGTACGACATTCTGCAGGAATAAGAAGCAGCCCCCCAAAAAAGACCCTATCTTCTATTTTAAGTGTAAAAACAAGTGGCCATATCTTCAAGGGAGCTGGACAGACTGTCCAAAAGTCTCCAAATAAGGAGCTGGCCCTGGAGCCTGTTAAATCTGAAAGCTCAGTGTGCATTAACAGTGTTTACTTGATCCGAAATCCACATCTGTATGGCCTGGATACCCACCCTGGGGCTGCCTTTACTAGACCGTCTGTGTACTCCAACATCACCGAGCATAACCCAAACCCTGGTGGGGAATGCTCCTTCAGGCTCAGACATGCACTTTACTCAATCTATCAGTTGCACACTTTACTCAATCTATTGGTTACCAGTATAACATTGTTTATCTTCTGCACAAAACACTTTTAGTGTTTAAAAATGTAAAGCTTCTTCACCAAAGAACAGAAGTTGTGATTTTGATAATTAATTGCACAAGGCAGATGCAAAACAATGGCTTTTCAGTGCCCCATAGACTAACACTCATCATGAATTAGCAATTCTTAATTAGAAATTTGCAATGAAGAAAGGGGAAGGAGAAAATAAATTTCAGATCAAAATTAGTGACTAATAATTTGACCACTATTAAACACCTGACAATTTAACTGTACAAGTTTAGCCAGCAAATACAATACAGTATTTGCTCACATCAGTAAACTACTATTCTCCATACGCTTCTAAAACCAAAGAAAAATGCAGAGGAATGCACAAACTGATTCAAATTAACCAGGTCTCACTAATAAGCACTGGGCGTGCCTTGCATCCAAAAGCAACAATTTGTTATGCACTCTAGTGCTACAACGTAAGTAACTTTTTAAAAATCTGAAGCATTCCTAAGATGTTTCACTTAAACACTTCTGCAATAAAATCTTTTTGATTTGAGCTGTTGCTTTTATTAATTTTTTACACACTAGAGACCAAGGGATGCAAGTTTGATTTTTTTTTTTTTCACTACTATTTTTTTAAAAAAACTTTACCTACTACTAGCAAATAAACTATCTCTCTTTTTTAATAAAACCATGGCCTTGAATTTTGGCCCCTTAATAGTAGCCTGCATGGTCGACTACCCTTGGTGTTAAATTTTCTTAAATTGTATTTCTGTCAGTATATCATTTTTTTAAGCAATGGACCCTATAATAGCAAGCTCTGTTCTGTCAGGAGTACATTTTAACAGCATGACACAAGTATTTTTCACTACAGGAGACAAACAATGATATGTATTACATGCAGTAAACATTGCCTTTGGTACATAGGGTTCTCTTAGCATTCATCTGTCTAAAATTTCATTGTGTCCTGCACAGGGAAAAAACTCTGCCTCTCATTAACTATTGCCGAGGGCTGTAGGTTTGTAAAGTGCCAACAATGCGTTGTCACATTTCTCACAAAACAAGGGCTTGATTGAATATTACAAGAATGGTGGAAACCCAGCAAGGTGGATTAGGGGATATTTTAATAGTAAAAACAAAATAACGAGCCTCTCACTGAGCTGCTTAACTAAGAATCTTGTAACCATTTTTTTTTTTTTTCCTTAAAACAAACCCCTCTCCCCAAAACAAGCAGGAACAAGAACTTTACAAAATAAAGATGTTTTGCACATAACAGGGTCCTGGCAAGAAGAGACAAAACCCGGCAATTTTTCTGTGTGAAATGCACCCAACCCTGCAGTTTTACAGTATGAGGTCTGCAATGGCAGCAGTTCTGAAATTCACAGTAAATTTACATAGAGGCTATGGTTCAATACTTAATCAGACCATTATACTCTGACTTGGAAAAACAAGTTTTCTAGTGCTGATGCACATGAAGAGTCTTTTAGCTGCGAGGGACCACCCCTGAGAATCTGTCTCCCTTCTGTGACATCTTTGCCATACATTATGTGGGTGTATATGACCTCATGTGAGCCACCTGCAGCAGGGTCAACATCTCTTTTTGTGAATCAGTAGGTTGGGAGGGGATTTATAAACAGCTCAGGACTGGCACAATCATCCTCCGATCTCCAAAAACAGCAGGAGTGTGGAGCGCTTTCAGAAACCTCATCGGCTTTGCTGAACTCAAATGTGACTTTCATCCAGCACCCTAAACTGCAAGCACCATAAATTGGTAATGTGCAGAGAATTATTCACAAGGATAAAATTAATTGAAGTATACACAATTGCTCAGATGCAAAAGCAATGCATTATTTACTTGTTAATTGCTCCTTTAAAGAAATATGACTTCGTCCCCCCGCCTTGGGATAGAATCATCGTGGTCAGAAAAGAAAACAAGCAGGATTGACATTTTTTTAGAGAGTTCAGGTAAATTCACTGTTCCACAAAAACATGCTCTGCAGCTGTCAAATCACTCCCAAGATCTTAGTTGTCTCTACTACAAAAACCAGAACAGGACATTTTCTCAGCCTCGTGGGAACAGACACCTTGGGCAGCAAGATAGAAATAATGCAGTCCCAGGTCCAAATGTAATGCAAAACTTCCTCCTTCAAAATGAGGAAAGGCTTTTTAGCTCCTGGGAATTATTGGAAAGGGATTATCACAAACACTGATTTAAAGTAAGCTAAAAATAACTTGGCTAGATCTTCTGGGCACAAAGCAGAAAGGAATGCAGCAGAAGGTAAAACAGCAGTCTGTATACAGAGGATAAGGTTAAAGCAAACAACGGATGGAGCTGGGCAGGGACCGAGAGAAAAGGGGAAGCAAATATCTTTTTAAAAGGTGACAAGACTTTTTAAAAGGCTGTTATAGAAATTATCAGAGATTTCTACTTCCTTGGAATATTTTGAATTAAACCGTTGGCGTACAAAACGTCCAGTGGATCGATCAGGAGAGACAGATGCACAACTCTTTATCCTCGGCACATAGTTCATTTTGCATCTGATAACTGTTGGCTGTTGTCAGAGTTGTTTAATGGGTAGGGGTTTTAAAAGAAGAGAAATATACAGCTGTTTCACAGAGACAGAGAAGAGATCATTTGCTCTACATAGCCTTCAAAAAGAAATATAGAGAGTATCTGGCATTGGTAAATGCTGAGTTTCTTTGCCAAAGACTGTAGCCTTACTAGATTCTCAATGCATCTCCTCAGCGAAGCTGAGGAAGGTTTGGCTGATACAAAATTGCTTCTCACCAGCAACATCTGCTACAAGATCTGGAGATCTCTGTCATAACAAAGCCTGTTTTCAGATTCCTGCCCTCCTGTAGGAGCTGAGTGCCAGATGAAGGGGCTGGAACAGGATAAATGGGCTCTGCAGGCTCTGCATCCAACTGAGGGGGAACTGCCGTGAGAACGGGGAACTACAACCATAAACTCCCCTCCAAGGGCCTATCCTACAAACTCTGCTTTGGCAGAACCAAAGGAGTGCTCACAGCAGATGTTCTGGATAGACCTGTCAACATTATGCTGAGCTCCTTTGGCAGTCGAAGCAGCACAGGGCTGTAAGGGTACAAAAATAACTTCAAGAATCTTAGGTTGAAATTTTTATGCTGGATAGGATCTCAGTTGTGGCCCTTTTAACTGCTTTTGGAATAGTCTGTCCTCCAGCAGAACCTCTCTCAGAAGGTTCCCACCAGGACTTCCCTCACCCTGACTGAAAGGAGCCATATAAGTGGAAAACCTAGGCTGGGAACGAACAGAAAGGACAAAGAGCAGAATGGTACCAGGCTTCAAAAGGCCATCAGAAGAAAACACTGCAGAGGTCGAGGGGAATCTGGTGCATTGTTACATCAACCAACATTGCTCAGAGAGCTACTGCCCAGAGCCTGACAGATGCAGAGCTTGTCTTTGCCCACCACGACCATTAAATGTCAGCTCTCCCGCCCTCTCACAACGTGAGGAGGAGCACTTAGCTGCTCTGCTCTCTACACACACACACACACACAATTTAATAAAAACTCAGGGTATTTATAGAGGGTGATCTTTTCAGGGGTGCTGAGTTTCCCCCTTTGCCTTGAAAGGGCAACTCCTTAAGCAGGGAACCGTTGGCCCACCTCCTGCAAATGTCTTGCCTCCTTCTATGTAGCCAGCCTTAGAGAGTGGGTGCTCTGCTGTCCAGGAGGAATCTCTTAAAACTGGAATGCAGTCCTCTCCATCATTACAAAAAAACCCAACCAAACAACAAAAAGCAACAAACAACAACAAAAAGCAATGTCAGGGCATCAGTAACTACCCTGTCATTAACCCAGCTGATCTGCAAGGGCTGCCAGGATATTAGGTTGCATCATTTCTTAACACTACAGAAAAAGCCAGAAAGCCCATGATGGCACACGGACAGTAACTGCTATGTAACTCTGCAAAACAAGATGCTTACCCATCTGTCCAGAGTCTTGTCTATCCATTCACTTCAAATCCACTAACAGATCCAGAAGGCCAGTCTAAATCCAGCATTCACAGGTGACATTGCTAGAAAAGTTTCCTTCCCACCCCCCCTGCTTTTTACTATAGCAATTAAAGATTCATGTGTTTGCTACAAAGCCTCTAAAGCAAATGAAAAAATACTTAAAAAACTGGATTTAAATCACCTCACCTTTATTATATCATCCTAGACACTTCACAACTGCTGGAAAAGGTGTTGACTAATCCCAAATAAATGCATGTGAGGGCAAAAAACAAGAGACAAATTTCACATGCCACTTGCAGCTCTGTATCAGTGAAACAGCCTAATGTACAACAAAGTCCTTGGCTAGTACTACCACAAGACTTTAATATGTAAAATAAAGACAGAACTAGGGACCTGCTCACCTTCTTTGTGCATCAAACTAATAACAATGGGAGAACAAGAAGCAGAAGGAAAACAAAAAGCTGGATCTTACCACAGTCATTACTGTGCATCCTCCAGTGCCCTTGGACACATTTCTCCTTTCCTCTAACACCTGACACTGTGCTTCCCCACTGCAAATTTTGGGTGAAGCCTTAATAAAGCTCTGACATCAATTGTTAAAACTCACAAACTAAAAATTCTGTGCTTTGGTGCAAGCAGCAACTCAGCTTGTGTGACTTTTTGGAATCACTGCAGCAAGTTCTGAATGATGTATGAAATGAAAAATCCCTGCTCACTGCACACAATTCAGATAGTGAAATCTCCCCAGAGCATTAAAAAAAAAAAAAGCACTTAAATGTGTCATTTTATTTTTGCCCTGTGCCCAGAAGACTCTCTCATGTCTCCCAAGAACATGCAGATACCTCAGCTATCACCAGAGAATGAGAAAGCACACTTGGAGCTAAAGTAGATCAGTTCACATGGTGTTTCCAGGAAAAGATACAGGAACCTGGAGCAAACCAGACAGAATTATATTGGAGACATGTTCAGGCCTCTCTCCAAACACAGTTTTTTTGGTAATTTTTTAAAGTAATGTCTAATCGCATCAGCCTGGCTCTTTAACTTGATTGACCTTTGGAGATTGCATTAAGGAAGCAACAACAGCATACTCAATATAGTTAGGACCATGAGAAGAAACATTTGATATAAATATCATGTGTGTGACTAGACATCATTTATGTCAGGACAAATATAACAATATGCTTTGACTTCAAGCCTATATTCTTTCCTGCCCCTTTAGTGGAACTTTTTTCCCAGCCTGCCTTTTGACATTGACCTTTTAAATCTTGCAGGCCCAAATGTCTGCTGCCATAATTTAGCCATCTTCTGACTTGTTGCACGTGCTGCTTTCATCTGTTTTCTAGTGAGCACCTATTAATATTTTTCATACCCTAAATTTTATAGGATTTTTGTTTGTTTGTTTTGTTGTGTTTTGGAAAGTGGGACATTTGGCAACACTGATGCAGAACACAGAGAGGTTGCGTTACTCCCAAAAGGGATTTCTCCTTACCCAAACTACTGCATATGATGGGAAGCCTCTGTTCACACAGCCCCCCCATCCAGAATGACAGAGGATGTCCCGAATTAATCTTGCAGCAAAAATTGCTTAGTTTGGGGCACATAAACTGTCACTCTTTCCCAGTCACTAAAAACTGGGGAGTTGTCCAGTTTGATGGTGTTCCCTTTGAGCACAAGGAGGATGGAAAACTGACAAGAAGACTGCAAGTTTATGGAAGAGTGATCTGCCCAGATGCAGCTGTCTTGGTGACTGCATTTAGTTTTAGGAACTGAAAGCAGGGGTCCCATCTAACGACAACTGATGTTGTCTTCTCTTGACAAGTTTTCTTAAATTTGCAATTTAATAATTTTTTTCTCCACAAATATTTCTGATGAGGAAGGACAGTCGCCTACACCAGCATCACGTTTCTGTCATCTTTGGCATTCTGAAATTTCAGGCAAAGCTGAAAGAAAAGGTGCAGCTGTTAATAAGTCTTTTGCTTCTCTATCTTCTTCATATAAAGGCTAGAGCCATACCTATTTCTGCCCCTTGTACACAGCAGAAGAACGAACTACAGTGATCACCAGACATACCACTGAAGCAGGGACAGACACAAGAACTTTGGAATGTGTCCTCCAGCCTGCAACAAGCAACACTACAGTGAGGCTGAATGAGAAATAACTGCTGTATATTGGTTTGTTTGGATTTTTTTCCTAGGACAAAGCAAGAAGCAGACAGCAAATACACTGGTAATACCAAGTCTATTCCTCCTATCAGGAAGATGCCATCTTTTGATGTCACCACACAATCCGGAGAGCAAGGCACTGCTGGAAACTAACTCAGCTGATGGGCTATGGAACTGTGCGTTTCAATGCCTTTTCTCAACAGACAAGCACATTGGGTCTAGGTTAGATCTGGTTCCACAAGAGGTCAGCTAGAGCTTAAGAATTCAAAGAAGCAGTACTTAAAAGCACGCATAAAACAGTTCTTCAAAGTTCAGGAGGCAAGAGGGTTGGTTCTCAAGTGCCTTGCAGGGATAGTGGTTTCCAGGCTTACATAAAAATAAATAAAAATCACATCTTTCCACTTAGGCAAGTTTTTTTTGAAAACTGAACATGCTTGTAATAATTTTTTAAATTTGTTTCACTCCTCATCACATTTTTTTTCTTTATCTAGAAAAGGAATACTTGTCTCTATACCAGCTTTTTGATAGTCTGCTAAAAGTAACATTGTACTACTTATATAAAATAGAGAGTATTGCACAAGTAAGCCAAACATGAGGCATTTAGGAATGTGTGGCAAGAACTACCTTTTCCAAAAAGCACACCTTAAAACCAGAAGAATCAGCTTATGAGGAGAAATAGATGGACTTCAGCAGAAAAGGATGTGTAGCTATTAAAATGAAAGCATCAGACAAAAAAAAAATCAGAGCAATTATATGTCTGCTAAAATAACCTTACGCATATATTTATACACACATACAAAATAGATAAAAAATTACTCTTTCTACAGGCCGTGAGGAAAACTGTTTATCTGCCAGCATAATAAGACTATGTGACTACTAATAAGATTACTTAGGCTAGTTGGTTCCAGAGTTATTTGTTCAGACATGGTACATTCCTCTCAAGATGGATAACCTGACGACTTACAGTAAATTTTGCAAACATATACCAGCTTTTATTCAGAGTAGAACTCAAGGGTCTTTTAGTAGAGAAGGAATATCTGTACAAGGAGGGAAAAGAACTTAATGAAAACAATCATATGCTTAGCACAGCAGGAAGAAGTTGTACTTGTGCTCACCTTCAAACTATTCCATGGCCAAATTGTTAAAGAGCTTGCAATGGGCACTACTACCTACCCTGTGTGTTTCAGATGTGTTCTTACAAAATAAATGTGTATATTTTACCTAAATTTATCAGATGAGAACTTACTTAAAAGACAGAAGGAATAGGGAGAAGCAGAAAGATGCTGTTATGGCTATTACAGGAAAATGCTCAGGCTGTGCTGCACCTGGAGACAGAGAGTAATTGGGACCCTGACATGGACACATCAGGGATTGTAATGAAAAGCCTCAGAAAAGCACAGAAGACACCCATCGTTGGCTGCGTTTTCATGAAGTAGTCATTTCTCTTTGTTTTCTTCACTGAACTCTTTTTACTAGCGGTTCACTTCACATTATGACTGAATTAGGTAAAGAGGTGCTGGGGGAAGTGCTCTTGGCTAACTTCAGACTGCAGCCAGGCTCATTAAAACCAGCACAGTTGCTGCAATGTTTGCAACACTTCCTCTAGGTTTTAAGGTTAATAAGTGAAATTCTGAATAGAAAGAATATATTTTAATTTACTTTTTAGCACTCCCTGTTATAAGCATGCAAAGTCATGCTGGATTTTTTAATACTATATGGACCATAAAAATGCATGAATTTAATCTTAATAAAAATGAACATATCCTTTTAGAACCTCAAAGCTGCTAAGTACAGAGGATAGGTTCATTAGCACAGCTTTAGAGCACGAAGAGAAAGTTAACTGATAACCCAAGATTCGCAAACATCAATACAACATCCCAAGACTTTTTAATAACGTTTTGTCCCACATCCTGCCACTCACTAACTCTGGAGAGCAGACCCCATAAGCTGCCAATAGGTTGTAGAGATAAACCTGGAGTTAGACCCTTAAATCATCCACTTTGTTTTGGGGATGGTGGTATGTAGGATTAGCATACAAATAACCATACTTTCCATCAGAGAGAAACGGGGCAAGGTTGTTACACTTGTCAAAACTTTGATTAACACCCTAGACATGGCAGCAAGGTGCCTGGCCAGGAGCAGAGTTGTGGGTTTGAGATTTTGCTGTACCAGGGAGGGATGTCAGTGCTGTGGGTAGGGGTAATTGCTGTACAGTCCATAGTATCCAAGGACAGAGCAATTCAAGGTAGGTTTGCAGGCAATTTTAAATATTTGGCTTTACTGAGGTATGTTTCTGAATTCATAGGCCCTATAGCTTTCAATAGGATTATTCAGGGTACACGAAGTCAAGCATGTAGTATACATTTGCAGGATTAGGTTTAATGTTATTGCAGTGTAAACTGTTCTTAAATGTATTACATTACAAATTAAATAAGGAAGCCAACAAAAACTAGCGCAGAACAGCCCCTTATTGCAACTGCCCTCCCCCCCTTCCTGACATTTTGTATAAAGCAGACAACATTAGGCTTATAAAGACTTCTTTAAAAAGTTCTGTGGAATTCTTTTGTAAACATAAATTCTAGAAACTTCTGAATTCTGCGTAAAGTGGAGAAATGCAGTGTGTTTCCTTATGGGAAGATGAATTTTTACGTTTTCTACTAAACCAACCAACCAAAAAAATCTTAATTTTTTTAATGCAAAATTTGAGATAGACTGAAAGTAACAGTCCTGTATTCAGAAAACCAAGATTTATGTAGAAGTAAGCACACTGACAGAAGATGAGAACTAAGACAATAATTCATAGTGATTGAAATTAGTACTATGCCTAATTTGTAGCCTGTAACTCACTCAAGCTATCACTACCTAGAAATCCTTCCTAAAAATTTATTTAGAAGTCAAAACCAAGTTCAGTGACTGTTACTGTGGAACTATTTTTACAAGTTGACCAGAAATAATAAATTCCTCTGTTTATTAAAGCAAATGCATTTAAAGGGATGGTTAATTATTAAATCTGTATTTGCATCAACTTTTCTAAAATACGTATTTCTCTGAAAGGTATCTGCAAAGAAATAACATTATAAAATAAAACAAAAATAACATTTCTTTTGACCCATAGTGGAACAATAAAAGTCTTCGATATAGGGTTACAGTATAATAAATACTATTCACTAAGACAGAACCTTAGACTCTGCATAAGCTGATATTTATGGCTTGGAAGCTTGTCTTGAACAAAAATCAGGTTTGATTCACAAGCATTTTGCACACTTTAATATCAAGAGAGAAAAATGGTAAGTCTGTACATAAAGTCCAAAAGTTCAAAGTTTTTTCAAAACAAAGGCGTGATGCTTATGAGGACAGGCTGAGAGCCCTGGATCTGTTTAGCCTGGAAAAGAGAAGACTGAGAGGGGATCTTATGAAATACAAATACCTGAAGGGTGGGGGTCAAGTAGAAGGGGCCAGTCTCTTTTCAGTGGTGCCCCGTAATAGGACAGGGGGCAATGGTCACAAACTGGAACACGGGAAGTTCCACCTCAACAGGAGGAAAAGCTTCTTTCCTATCAGTGTGACGGAGCCTGGAACAGGCTGCCCAGAGAGCCTGTGGAGTCTCCTTCTCTGGAGACTTTCAAGACCCAGCTGGATCTGTTGCTGTGTGGCCTGCCCTGGATGGCAGGGGGGCTAGACTCGATGATCTCCAGAGGTCCCTTCCAACCCCTACCATTCTATGATAGGAAAACAGCAATACAAGAGCAAGGGGACATTTGCTACCTGGTGTAGTACAGTGTCATCCTAATTAGTCCAATGCATTGCCACTTTACAGTGTATCAAATGTATAATTTCACTTATTCTCACTTACTCTCACCTCCCCCAAATGTAGAAAAGATAAAACAAAATCCCTGATATTCTCAGCTCTCCCCCTGCAATAATTTTATCTTTGCATGTTGTGCAGTTCTCACTTTCATCCACTATATGCCAAGATAAGACATTATCATTTTTGCAAAAGAAAAGATGAAAAGCTTAAACCCCAGTACTGCAGAATGCCACTTCACTCAATATCTGCAGGAGAATTTCCCAAGGAACACCCTTCCAGAGCTGAACATGTTCTCCTCTATAAAAGTAGCAATTTTCTACTAGTGAAGAGTTCCCTTGTGTTGTGCTTTGCTATAAACTAGATAAATAGGGTTAACTCTAACCCAAAAGGAAAAATATTTTGCACTTAATAATTGAGGTCATTGTGCTCTTTGAAAACTAGGTGCTAAATACTCTCCCCTTACTGGTAGCTGCAGTTCTGATGTAAGGCTGAAAGAGGGACTGAATTTTGCATTTGCTTTACTGGCACTCCATCACAACATGTGCTTACATTATGCCTGCCAACTAACCTCACCAGTAGCCACAGGGCTAGCAGGAAGCTTAATTGTTAGCATACCTTAAAGTCTGTCTTAATTGGTTTTAGAGAAGACAGGACCATATTGTGAGCACCTGTATAACATGGGGTGCAGAATTCCACCGTGATTTCTGCATAAATATATGCACAAGTATCATACCAAGCAGATGTGCAGAGAGGACATGAGCATGGAGAGCTTGACAGGTATCTTAGCTGTATATTGGTTTATTTTGATACATGGCTTGCTAAAGACCAATTCTGTCTGAACCACTTCTCCTGTTTGAGCAATTTATAGCATCACTAGTATTTGGTCAATATCTGACACTACAGTTGTGAAATTTTTTACCTAGGTTATGTTTCAGGGGTTTTGTTTGTTTGGTTTTAATACCTTTCTAAATATTATAAAGAAGCAGAATCAGTGTTTTTTTTAAATCCAAATGTTAGTTATTTCTAGAATATTACAGACTTCCCCCCTGCCTCAATCAGGTACAGCTAGCACTTCCATCCATCCTTTTTCAAGAAGATGATAATTCGATAGGTTCATACATACATCTAAAAAAGATGCACATTCTTGAGATGACCTAAACAGCCTTTTCTCTTTCAAAATATGAATCTACTGATATCCGTAGCCATTTTGGGAAACACCAGTCACATACAGTGAGGAGTGCCAAAGGCTAATTGTTTCAGAATATACAAGAAGCAGCCTCAGCAAAGTGTGAAACAACAGTACCAGGATTATGTTACTGGGAAGTAGGTGTAAAACATGTAAAGATTTTTGACTCTGCTTCAGATATCTGTGTTTGAAAAACTTGAAAAATTCAAGA
>JANHGN010002358.1:43229-55771 GCA_024605025.1 Megaceryle maxima
CCTCTGGCCAAAAATGCAGAAAGTTTCCAGTTAATCCTTGGATGTCAAATCACATGTCATAATATAGATGATAACATTTACTCCTGAAGTAAATCATTTTAATATGGGTGTTACTTTAAACACATTACATAAAACCACTAGTCACAAAGTCACTTCTGAGGAAAAATTCAGCAAGGAAGAAATCAAGAATGTTGCATTTCTTTTAAAAGAGATTATAGAAAACACTAAGCAGACCTATAGAATTATTGTTCTTTCAGCAAGAATGTTGACCCATTCTCTGGCACTACAGACTTACCTAGGCTGCCCCAAAATCACCACTTTTAATAAGATTCATTGAGCTGCTAGGTATTGACAAAATCTTTGTAGTAAAATAATTTTCCATCAAAACACACCGTATTGTAGAAAGATAATGAAGAGCTGTAGGACAGGCTTTAAGAGACACTGTACTTTCATCTGAAAAGTCTCCTGAAATTCTTTGAACATTTCCAGGGGATTAATGAGGTATTTTGACAACACATGAGAAGTGTCTGGTTTTCAAGAAGCCTTATAAGAGGGAACATTCACATTCTTGGAAATTAAACTCTGTATTTTAAGCCACTAAAAATAGCACAATTATTAAAAATTTGGCAGCTCTGAAGAAAAATACCAGCAGATATGGGGAAACACATGGAATTACTGAAAGGCGTCAAACTTCAGTACACATATTTTACAGCAATTCAACATGATTTAAACACCAATTTTAACAGCTTAATTGAATGTTTCTTATTAAAAGCTGTCACAGATTAACTAAAATAAGAGCAAGTTAAACTGGGCAGAGTGTAACTAAATCAAAAGCATTATTCTTTGCGAGCTGGGTGGATTAACTTTGTGTACGTGCATTACTCTCCTTGTAGTGCACCCTTATCTCTTCAAGAACTCTTACGGTGTTTCTAGGATTTCAAAACTTTTGACAATTAGTGGGAAAGAGAGTATTATTGTTTCGTTTTCTTTAAGACATGCAAAATGATACAATTAATGTAAATTTAGGAGAACACTCACCTCATACACAGCAAAATTAGTACAAGCAGACTGTTACACATACCATTTTTATATCTTTCTTAAAATATATTTTTAGGGCCTATTTCTTCAAACTAGTACTCCCTTGAATACTTCAGTGTATTGCAACAAAGGTATTAGTGTATCAGTAAGGGTTCAGTTCTACAAAGCTTTAGTGAAGAAAGCAGAGCTCTCTTAAACCTCACTTCTGTAAGTACCTGAATATTCCTGAAAACTCACAAGTGCTTGAATCTTGCAAGATCTACCCTCATTTAATCAAGCTGGGCAAGAAGCATACTGAGGTGTGATTTTGAAAACATCTCAGAACCCTCTATCTATGAAAATATCCATATAAAGTATTTATGCATGCATTTAAGAGAGATGACAACTTAGGTAGTTTGCAATACTTAGTGTACACTTTCCACAACACGAGAGAGAAATAGAATCTGCCAATCAGTAGCAGGACAGAAAACATTTTAAGTCTCTCTAACTACTCCTGCATAATAACAGTTTTAAATAATAATTGCCTTTAGAGTGTGAATAGTTCTATGAGAAAATACCACTTCCTAAACTCTACTCTCTTCAGTCTGGACCGTTTCACAAAATAAATATTTTACAGAGTCAGAATCTTTACGATGCTTCAACGGTTCAACACTTTCCTTTCTGTAGTCACGTCTCATTATTTACAAGACCTCATCCAATACATGTATTTTAAAAACATTGCCCTGTCTTTGAACTAGCAAAAGTGAAAAAAAAAAAAAAAAAAAAAAAAAAAACCAAACCAAAATGAAACCAAACTAACATGATCTGCCCCTTTCTTCATCTACTCATCTTCATAGTTATTCGGTGGTGCTTTTAAACTCTATGGTACATTTATGAACAAAATCAATACCCGCGTTGGGTGGGGTGTGTGCGTGTGTGTAGACTTTTGTGTCACCACATCCCCAGTAAGGTTCTAGATGTGTTTAAAGGCAAAAATTCCGCCCCAATATATTACTTTTGTTAATCCTTTTCCTATGATCTGTTTGCCTGGCTAGGGAAATTATGCAAAAAGTAATAAAAGTTCTAATTCAATTTCCATGTTAAGAGATGGATTGGGAAAAAAAACAAAAACAAAAAAAACCCCACAGAAACCGTATTCTTTGTGTTTACTAAGAGATATGCACTCCAACATTTAGTGTCATGGAGCTGGAGTTAAAACCAGAAACGGTGAAGATAATTTAGCTGCATGAATGCCTGCTCTTCAGTAAAATGCTGCCAAAATTAAATAGGAATGAAACGGCACTTTGTAGTCATTGGTCGCTCAGCAGGGTTTGAGTAGTTAAAAACCTAAGTGAAAAGGGTGATTGACCTACATTGCTACTAGCTTAGCACAGCTGTACTTTCATATTTTTGCTGCATCCGAGGAAGCTCATTATTTAATACAACTGAGTTACATGTAATTGTTGGTCTTTCATTTTGCACTTCTAGGGGCCAGATATTAATCTCAAACGTGCGGCAGGCATCACCGTGCATGTGGAAGTATCTGTGGCTGCCCATTTGCACGCAAGGCTAACAGACGGGATTGCACATAGTTGCACCTGAAATTAGGAGGCTGGCCACGGGTAGAAGGACCTCACAAATATGCAGAGATGCACAAATGAGCAGATGGAACAGAAAGCAAATTCCTTGGCACCCCAAGGGCAAACGCTGTGCTGTTTCCCTATTGTTTTGAACAGAAGCAGCTCAGAACGCAGAACCAAAGTGCATTTCACACAACTCATACCTGCAGTTCAAGCAATAACATTCTAGTTAACAACCAGTTTGACATGTTAACAGCCCAAAGGCTGTTAACATAACGACTGGTCATTAATGGCAGTAATGACAGATTTCAAAGGGAATATTGTGCTTCTAAATGGACATGCTGCCAGTCAGGAGAGGACAGAGCAGCATAGGCTGATACATTAAGATGTCACTGTACAGCTCTTGAGGGAAAAAGAAAACAGGAAAAAAAAAAAAAAAACCAACCCAGCCCAAACCTTCTTACGTATTTCACTTATTGTAAATGGACTTGAAATATTGGAGTAAACCTAAGTTCTTTAAATTAAGTCTTCACTTTCTAACCCAAGAGTGTATAAGCAAGAGACAGAAGCCTGCAGGGGAATTATACTCTGCATATCATTTTCACCGGGTATGTTATTTCTAACATTGAGTCCTCTCTTTACTCAAGTCTGTTCTCATCCTCATTAACAAAACAGAGTTCGTTCCTGCTCCAGCCACCCTATTACCCTCGGTGTCATACACCATCTCTGAAACCACTTGAGTGACTTACATGAATCAGATTGCAGCATAAAGCCTTTCACACCCAAACCATTTTCGAAGTTCATTACCTCATTAAAGATTTCTTCTATCCCCTCAATGCCCCCCAGTTCAGAGAAAAAGGTTTTAATATACTAAAATTAACTAATTTTACTGAAGGAGAGCACTAAAGCAAAACAAGTTGTGAAGTTCTGAAAATAACAGGGTATTTATAAAATAAATACCTCAGAGCTGAAATGTGGAACATGAGTGTGCATCAGGGCTGAGGGAGCGTTTAGGTTTTTGGCAGGCATCTCAAAATGAGAGTTACTGGAAGTATCTTTGCAAATAGGCACAATCACACAGTTTGCAAATTTAACCGGGACTGTTAAAGCACCCAAACTAGCTACATTATTGCTTATAGCATCTGTAGAATGGCTGTCTTATTGAAAGACATAACAAATACAGAGAGACAAGTTAATAAGCAATTTTACTCCTTACAGTATCATGCAAGCCATATATCCTCTAGAGGGCACCACATAAATTAATTGGAAGCTAGAACAGCTTTATATGTAGCAAAGTCTCCCTTTATGGTTAAAAAAAAAAAGGAAAAGGGGAAAAAAATAAAAGGAGGAGAGTTTGGAATCGTAATCGAACCCTAATCTGATCATTAGTACAAAGTATTTTGTTCTTTAAATTCATAAAGTGGGTTGCTAAACATGAAAGTTTATTTGACTACAAAGCTAGAGAACATTTAACAAGTTTCTACATTGGCATTAAAAGATCACTTTGTAGGTTCACCACATAACTAAGTAGATAAGATGCAACAAGGCAAATTACTATCTGCATTACCTTAAGTGCATCAGTTTGAAGTTTAGTGTAAATACCAAGTTTAAATCTGTGCACTCAAAAGATTCACTAAAAAATGGCTCATGACATGATAGCTTCATTAAGACTTGATAAACCCGGAGCCAAAAATCAGAAACACCTTAAAACTGATTATAGGACTTGAATGTGTGCACTTTCACTGGTACAAAATACTGTGAATAAACAAACAACTGAAACACTAGCTTTGAATGAGGTTATGACAGATAAAAAAAAATACAGTCACCTTTCTCTAAATCTCTGAGTACGAATTTTAACAATCTGTTAGCAAAATATTTGCTCCTGTTAGACCTTCAAAGAATATAGAGCAACAGTGTGTGCATGTGTGCATCTGTGCTGGGGAAACGTTTTGCTCATATTCCTACCACTAGATCACTTTGGGGTTTGATTTTAAATATCTGATTTTAAAACGATGGATCTTCTGCACTAGCACTTCGGAGATTCAGTAAGTTTGAAGTCTCTGGTAAATTTGGAACTCAGATCAAAAAGCCAGAGCAGAGTTTTCTCACTCCTGCAAGGCACATAACCTATACAAATTCTTAAAATGGGGTTTAAAAATTAGGAAAAGTGTTACCTTCCCCCTCAGAAGCTGTTCTGATACCTCTCTATAGGCACACACTTTAAGATCACAAGTGACCTAGGTTCATGTACAACAATTATCTCCTAGTCAAACAGTTCCCTGCCAGCTTTTAAAAGTAAGGTTTTGTTACCTACTTTTTTGGCAGTTTTAACACAATGGCTTTAAGATGAAGACTTTATACTAAATTCCTAGTACTTTATCTTGCATTCAGCTCAGTTTTTGTGGGTGGGAGAGCATTTTTAACAATAAGTAAAGCTGGTGCCTGAAGAACCCTGATCTGCTTTGCATCCCCATCTTGACAAATGCATGACTCATTTGCAAAGGTTTTTGTCCCATTCTAGAAAAAAAAAAAAAAAACCAGGCTGTAACATGGGGAGCCAGAGTACCAACAGTTACTTATAGTGCTTTCATCTTACTTCCTGTTCCAACCTACCCATGCTGTACAACTTGGGAACTGATCAGTGTGTGGGAACCTCCTATTCCATACCTGTGCTTAAACTGAACTTGTGAGCTAACACATTCAAATAGAATTTTAATATTTCCCCAATGTATTACTGACTTGAATGTCCCTTTAAAAAGAAAAGGCTTCACTAGAGGGGCAGGAGAAATATTCCCAGAAGCTCAGGTTAGCCTGGAGCACCTAGTCTCATTAGGCCTCCTCTGCAGGGAATGGAGGAAAGGGGCTCCTATAGGTGCTCTGAATCACCCCAGAGGAGCCTCTTCTCTCTATTTACTATGGAGAGCCTAGGGACAATAAATGTCCTGATTAAACTTAGCTCCTGCAAAGCAGCCCTATTTATTGACATACAACCTGCAAATAAACTAGCCTGGCACTGCTCATCAGTACTGTGCTACGAGTTATACCTCAAATACTTTTGAGAATGCAAGTCCACAAGCAAACAAGATGATAGAAAATCAGGTGACAATTTGCTATCTCTGAGAAGCAGCAGCAGGTTAGTTACACAGTGTCCCACCCAGCTCACCAGATTAAATCAGGACCAGAGTGGATTCGAGCCTACTAGCTACGTGGTTATTTAGCACAAGGAAGACAATTGTTCATCCTGGTCCACTGTCTAACAGCTAAATGGCAATATTCATAAAAGCTTCTGGTGCCACAAATGAAATCTCTTGGCAAACTGAGAGGAGAAAAGTGGGTAACTGAAGACAAGTGAAACAATCCATGCTTACAGACTTCAAACCTTGTCCTGAAGCTGGTGAAAACCATGCACATGGTTTCAGGCTGCTATGCCTGGTCACCACTGGGCTGTGAGGAGGAGGAGAAGATCACCAGCTCCCCATTAGCACAGTACTGTGGGAATCGCAGAGGGATTTACTCTCTTCTTCCTCAGAGCACAGGACTCCTACTATTAGCATCAGAAAACTGGCAACTGCTTACATGAACTGGTTACATGTACTTTTTGCTTCAGGTTTTAGTTTTACCTCCATACTGCTGTATTTGTTTTCTCACCCTCCACCACACACTCACCCTCACAGCCCTCAAGCTTATGCAACAGTGACTGTTGTTACATGGGAAGGGCTGGACAGATTTAGCAAGTTTGTCAGTGATCGTAAGAAGGATGTAGCCTACCTCAGATAGTCTCTGCGACAAAGGATAAGGTTGGCTTTGGTGTACAAGGTAGAGCCCACCTCCCCCAGGCGACAGTCACAGCAGGCACATTTCAGGCAGTCTTCATGCCAATATTTGTCCAGGGCCTTTAGAAGATACCGGTCTTTAATCTTACGGTTGCAGCCAGCACAACCTTTCGGCTTGGTGTCTGGCTGGACTGAGAGCATTTGTATACCTGAAATAAAATGAGACAAGAAGGGTGAAAACAGATATTCTCAAGAGTACAAGTCTTGCCCTTTTCTTCCTCCACCTCACCACTCCCCCTACACCCAGTTCATTAAAGAGGCAATCGTGTAGATAGGATGAAATAACCTAGATAGTCCACAGCAAGCTGAAAAACATGTTAAGATAAATTTGAGAGCAGAAACTTCCACTGCTCTAAGTTCCACAGCTTCTCTTTCACACCTCATTTACATGGTCTCTTTGCTGAAAAGAAATAGGATTTAAAAATTAAAATGAAAAAAAATAAAACAGTTCAATTGAAAAGCCATCCAATTCTTCCCAAAGTATACAATATTTAGCAACCAAAATTTTAAATAAACAGCATATGTATGATGGCAAACATGACCAAATCTGCGTATTTTGACCTCCTTGCACTATCTTTATAAAATATAAAAGCACTCAAGATTCTAAAGGAGAGAAGACTGAAGCTATTAGAGGGCCAGGGTCAGAGTTTCAGGAGTTTGTCACAGACATTTTGGTGCTAGCAGGACAGGCGGGGTGGATTTAGTTTCTAAGATTTCAGTTCATGTTAGACACATGAATGAAGCAATCAGATTTCCAGAGACTTCAGTACCAGTGTGTCTATTTACAACCTGCAGTGTAAGTACCTCCTGAAAAAAATGATTTTACATAATCTGCGCAAGGTCAGATTGTTGCTAGTTTGTCAAGGAAAAAACAACAATCCAAAACCTAAAAAAAAACCCCAAACCCTTGCCCCCTTTCCAATACCAGTTTTAGCCAACAGTTAGCTCAGGACAAGGACTACAGCAGTGTCCATTAAGTGTATATGCCTTTTGATGTAACAGCAGAGAGCACCTAAATTACAATTCACATACTTTAAACACTGTATAAGGGACAGAACTGGTAAAAGTGGAACAAGAGTTGAGCAATGGTACACAGACCACCATAGCCAGCTTCCAGAGATCCATACAGAAATCAATTGCCCTTGGTTTTATAGTAAACGGGCAGAAGGTCATTGCCCCAGAGTGCTTACAGACTGGTCTCTCTTGGTCAATTGCATGAACTGCCATCCCATTACACTCAGACCAATTCTCTGAAAGTTATTTCTTAGAAGAAGCAAAATCAGATCGCTATGGATGCTCTGGACATCAAACAGGCACCAGAGAACTGACACACAGTTCAATTATTAGGTTATCTCAACATTTTAAAGCCACAGGTGTAAGAAAAAAAGTGCTACTAATACTCATTAGAGTGCACCTAAATATTATAATGAGAATTTTTCGACACTTGGGAACGAACGCTGTTGCCAACAAGCAAATCTTACCCCAGAATTCAGGATATGGCACCCTGTTGTTATGCAGAGATTGGGAAAGGTCAGAGTCTCCTAACAAAGAAAAGCAAATTCAAGAGCTCCTTGTCAAGAACACTCTACTACCTACTGTTAAGAAAGCTTTACAGTCCCAGGTTCCAACAGCAGATCTCAGTTGCTGCTGTAACACACCACTACAGCCAGGCAGGCTCAGGGAGCTAGAACATGAACAAGTTGGTGTTTGGGCTTTTGTTTGGTTTGCTGTGTTTTAGTAAAAGCTCTCGTAAGGAAAACAGGAAAATGAGTGTAATCCTTGAAGCGGTATCACAGTGTGCCTTTACGGATATTAGTGCTACAAAGACAAGAAGCTAAATGCTACGCTGTATGAGGTGTCCCAGGGACCTGTATACAAACGTGTACCTGGAACACACTGAATTTATGTGAATTGCAGTGACCATGGAGCCAGTTAAGTGACTTTCCGAGGTCACCAAGCTGAACATCCAAGCTTCACCTGCGAAGCTGATCGCTGGATTTGAAATAGTAATTCTTATTGTGACATATGAACACAACAAGCTTTGCTGCCCTCTTTGCAATATAGTCCGTTATACATTTCTGAGCAATATATTTATCTGTAAAATTAGCCATTCAGTTCTAAGAAGACAGTTCTAGTGGACACCCCAAAGTACCCTGGCAGTACTGCTGCGGGACAACTAAAGCTCATAACAAAAGTGTAAGGTCCATACTTTTCTATTGGCAAGTATAAAAACCAGCATTGCTGCCTTCCCATAACTTCCTAACCAACGTTACTCTCATAGCTCCTACACCACTCACAGACTCGTAAGATCTGTTTCTTGTTCACAAGAGGGGAGAACAATTTCCAGCGACCTGCACGGGGCTCCACACTAAGCCTGTGGCAGATGTGGGAAGGAATATTCATATCATGTATTGAGCAAGCACCATGATACAAAGGCTGAATGTTTACAGTATTTTTCAATTGCCAACTGACTCCCCTGAATTCAGGGTACATACGTAAAGCAGCAAAATAACATAGCTACAAATAAATTATGAAAAGCAGTGAAAATATCAGAGATTTTTGGTAAAGAACCTATACCAGACTATGAAGGGAAGCGCTGCTGGAAGTCTAATACCTTCACTTGGTCAAAAAGCTTTAATCTGTAAAGTTGCATATCACAGTGGAGTAAAAATATCTGCTAAATGCCAAGAACCGGCTTATCCCCAGCCCTTTTCTTTGGCCTCATAGAGGACAAACGTATAAAATCAGCCACAATTTGTATCAACTTCTTGGAACTCAGTAAAAAAGTTCAGAAGCGTGAAGGGCAGTTCTAGCACTTTAATCTTTAGCTCAAGGGAAACCGGCATAAACTAGGAGCTAACACAGTTGAAAGGCTTTAAAGAAAAAAAAAAAAAAAAAATCTTAATGTAGAAATTTTGTCGCCTGATAAGGAAGCAGGTTAGAGAGCGGAGACTGACAGTCTCTGATCCAAGCTGATCTACTGTCCTGCGCCGCCTGAAGAGAACAAGGTGCCACAGAAACAAGGCTCAACAAGCGAATATCTGAGCAAATTGCAATAATCAAGACTGATAACTCCCGAGATATATGCTGCAAATGTAAGGTTGTTGCATTACAAATAAAGCCACAGCTTGCACAATCTTGCACATACCCCTACACAGTTTTTGAGACATTTGCCACATGCAGAAAGTCGACAGAGCACTATCATTCATGTTGGTTAGCCCAAACCCTCCTTGTAGAGGGGAGTGAAAAGGTGCAGACACTCCATGGAACAGACACTGCACATCTATTTTCCAGAGGCAGAGAGAGAAGGTGGTGCTGACATCCCACTGGCAGCATCTTCAGATTAGGGATTCAATCTGCGGCAATTTTTGGAGGGAAGGAATGCTTTTTTCCTCTGATAGATCTGATCTTTTTGCACTTTACTTGCAATAAAGCTGCTTCTATTTTAATGAAAGTTTAAAACAAAAACAAACAAACAAACAAAATCCTCAAACTATTGCTTCATTATAAAAAAGTTGCTCTTTTTTTTTGAAGCCTAGAAAGGTTCTAAAGAAAACAAAGCACAAAACAGCACTCCAGTAAGTGTTTAACATATCCCAAAATTCTTTGCACATGCCCTTTTCTTCACATGCCCTGGATTAAATCACTTAATTTTGAAAACAGAACATTTCATTACTTTCCTTTCTGTATTGTATGAGCCACCTTAATGCAGATCACCTCAGACCATCTCTTCCCTTTAATGTTCCCATAAGATCTCCAATGCAGTTACAATTTTCAGATATGCACTCGTATATTTTTAGCTCTCGTAATCTGGCAATAAGAATACCTGCAGCTTACTGTCAGACAGCGTTTCACAGGCTGTGGTTTAAGTACCTGTTTATTTCTTAGGACATGGGAAGGACCCTTTCAGAGGCTGACAGTACCCACAAAACCATCCAAACTGCTCAGTGCTGAAATATCAGGTAGCGATATGCAGCCTAGCTGCCCTCCTCTCCCCTTCCCCTCTATAAGCACAGTTTATAGAATCCTTCCAAAAAAAAGATACAATCGCAGAAGAGTTACACCCAGGCTGTAAATAAATAAATAAAACCCAGCTTTCCCGACAGTTGTGCAGTCCTACCATGATCTGCATCACAGAGCAGATCTGTTCTCGGAGCTGAGAAATTTCAGTGCCTGGTCTGTCACTGCCAAGCAAACCCTTTTTATTTCACCCCAATCTGCTTTCAAGGGCTTCCTCTATCCCGCTCTTCATTCCCTCTCCCTCCACCCCCAGTCCCCAAGATACTGCACATAAACTGCAGAGCTGTGTCAAGAATAAGACTTTTTCATCACTATCCACCACCTTTAGAATTTTCAAAGGGAGAAGAACTTCATAACTTGATTTTCAGGTCTTTGGATTCCCTTCCGTCTCTCCAAATAAGTTCCATGCAACTGACTCCTATCCCTGGTTATTGTTATTATTGTGTGATGAAACACCGTCAACTGATTTGTAACTATGATTTGAGGATAAAGAGGAAAGATTGCTGAAAAAAAAAAGTGAAATTAGGCTGCTAGAGGAAGGCTGAGAAACAAAAATCCTTTTCATTCCAATCATCACCCTTCTCAAAAATCAAAGGGAATGAAGATTTGACATAATGAACTGTATTTTGTTAGTGATGTAGTAGCATCTATAAGCAGGATTAGTCCCTGATGATACTGAGTGTGGTGCATAGAACTCAGTTTCTGGCTTATGGTAGTGACAGTCTTTGGAAGGCATGTAAAAAGAGGAAAAGTTGGATATTATTATGCACCCCATCATTTAAAAACTTTTAAAGACCACTGTCCCCCCCCGCCCCTCTTTTGCGGAGTCATTCACACAGTTCTACCAAGGACAGTGGTACACGCAGCAAGAAAGGGAAAACTTGCCTCTACTTAAAAAGGTAATAATGAAAATCACTTTGAAGCAAATTAAGTATCAGTGCACTGGTCTTTAAAAGACGACAAACTGACAGACAATATGCAGTCAACAAGACAGTTAGAGATCTAGTAGAAGATAAAAAGAATACTTTTCCAATGCTTCCCCACTTTGTAGCTTCATCCTAAAAGCTTTCAGAGCTCCAATTATTCCGGACAATACACACACACGGACTTTAAAAAAAAAAAAAAAAAAAAAAAAAAGTTAGGGTTTCAGAAGCTAAGAAACATTTCAGAACTTGCATGTAGCACATCAGGAGTCGTAACTAGTTTTAGATTGGCATGTAAATTGTTCTGTGGAAAATTTTTATTGCCTCCGAGACCCTGCTATTCTGAGTTATTTGACGGTTTAAGGGAAATCATAATTAAAAAAAGAGACATAAATAATAGCCTGTGCAGCGTGGTGCACAGAAATAAGTAGAAGCATTTCATTTAAACTCTGGTGAGCTTTTAATTGCCTGGATTGCATTGTGAACCAGCCTAACGGTTGATTGCCTCCATTATGCTCTCTTGTTCTGTGCCATTCATCCGCACAGTCTCCGCTTCTGTAGTTAACACAACAAAGTAACCGCAACTCCATAACACTCGGTTGTTGGGGGGGTTTTTGTTTGTTTGTTTGTGGGTTTTTTTAATAAAAAAAATAAACGTAAGGATTTTAGTACTCTGAATATAGTATCTTCTGTACACTTTTGAGTTAATTTTTCATGGCGTATAACTAAACTTCACATCTTGCCCTTTCTCTTACCGGGGAATTGGATTTTTTCTTTACTATTTTGGATTTTGTTTAATAAAGGAAGTGGGTTGGGAAGAGGAAAAAAAAGAAGGAGAAAAAAAAAAAAAAAAGAGGTTAGGTAAAAACTAAAAATGGGAATGCAGTCCCACAGCTGGGAGCAGTGATACAGATTAAAAGAATTTGGCCAACATGGCTAGTCGATTGCCAAGAGACACCAAACAAAAGATTTCTCCTCTTCTTTTCCCTTCTCTTTTTGAAAGCTAGATTGGGCCTAAAAGCTTGTTTCTCTCTGTTCACTGGCCCAGAGCATCCCTGCAGGCTGTAGCCCCCTAAGGGACAACACAGCAAATAGATGTACCCAGATCTCAGGGACGGGAGCTGCCTGTGTTCCTACCCCTGTCGTGTCCCCCCCACCTCTCCCCCCCC
>JANHGN010002363.1:0-13747 GCA_024605025.1 Megaceryle maxima
CCCCTGGGCTCACTGCCCTGCTCTGCGAGGGACACAGTGCAGGGTGCCCACCCACTCTGCTGTGCCCCCAGCCCTTGGCAGGCTCCGGTTCCTCAGCCTTCGAGGAGCCAGGATGGAAAAGCTGGCACAAGACGAGCATGGGAAAGGTGCTAGCCCTGAATTCTCTTCATGGCCCTCACCTACCCCTGGCAGCCCTTTCACAGCCCCAAGAAATATGGGGCTGCCACCTTTGCTCTCGCTGCAGCCTTGCAGAACATGTTGTAGTTACAACGTGTTTGAACACACGGAGGCAGCAGAGACGGTGAATAAATTCTTACCAGTAAACTTGTGCCTCTCCCAGGCGACTGTACCAGATTCCACGTGCTCGCTGGGAGAAGCTCCTTAATTCTCTTATCCTGAGTCTCCACCTCCTCACACCCCCAAGAAAACTGGAGCTGACAGGTTTTCTTCACCCTACAGCCTGAATAACATGTTTTATTTACCTTGTGCTTT
Source organism: Megaceryle maxima (assembly GCA_024605025.1). Classification (NCBI taxonomy): domain Eukaryota; kingdom Metazoa; phylum Chordata; class Aves; order Coraciiformes; family Cerylidae; genus Megaceryle; species Megaceryle maxima. The sequence continues at coordinate 493 of JANHGN010002363.1, forward strand.
ATTTGCTGTCAGCTGAGACCAGCTCCAAAATTGAAAATAATCAGGGATTGCTCCCCCAGGAAAGGTGCTAGCACTAAATTCCTTGGCTCGTTCTCATCTTTCCTTGCTAGACTTTTTACAGCCCCTACACTCTGCTTTTGGCTCTATCTAGCAGCACATCTTGTATACACCATGTGCTTTATTCGCCCTTTCAAAGAGCCTAGCTCCAAAATTGGAAACATTCAGGGACTGTTCCCCCAGGAGAGGTGCTAGCCCTGAATTCTCTTGCTGTCCCTCACCTTCCCATGGCGGCCCTTTCACAGCCCCAAGAAAGCTGGAGTTGCCACCTTTGCTTTAGGCCTCAAAACATTTTGTACTCACAATGCCACCTTCTCTGCATCCTCTGTCATCAGGGCTCCCACCTCATTCAGCAGTGAGCACACATTTTCCCTATTCTTCCTTTTACCATTGATGTATTTGAAGAAGGCCTTCTTGCTCTCTTTTGCTTCCTTTAGCAGAGTTAATTCCAAGAGGGTCTTGGCCTTCCTTATTGCACCCCTACACACCCTAACAACGCTCCTATAATTCTCCCAAGAGACCAGTCCCTTTTTCCACATACTGTGATCTTCTTTCTTCCACACAAGTTTTTCCACCAGCTCCTTGCTCATCCATGCTGATCTCCTGACTCCTCTACTTCATTTTTTACTCAAAAGAATGCACTTATCTCAAGCTTGGAAGAAATTATGTTTGAATATCAACCAGCTTTCTTGGGCCCCCCTACCTTCCTAGAGTCTTAGCCCAAGGGATTCCTCCAAGTAGGTCTTTGAAGAGGACAAATTTAACCCTCCTGAAGTCCAGAGTTGCAATCCTGCTTCTTCCTAATATGATACTAAACTCTACCATGTCATGATCACTACTGCCAAGGCTGCCCCCAACCTTCACTTTCCCAAACAGACCTTCTTAGTTCATTAACACAAGGTCCAGCAGCACACCCCTCCTTGTTGGCTCTTGTACCACCTGCAGCAGAAAGTTAGTATCAATGCACTGCCAGAGACTTCTAGGATGAGAATGCCTTTCTGTTTGGCCTTTCCAACAAATATCAGGGTGAGTGAAGTCACCCATGAGCACCAGAGCATGTGATCTTGAGGCCACTTCCAGCTGTGTGTAGAAGGCCTCATTGACATCCTCTTCTTGGTTTGGTGGTCTGTAGTAGACACCCACAACAGTTTCACTTATATTTGCATGACCCTTAATTCCTACCCATAAGCTTTCAACAGATTCTTCATCCCCTCCTGAGTAAAGCTCAATGCATTCCAACTGGTCTCGCACATAACGAGCAACTCCACCACCTTGGTTTGTTGGTCTATCTTTTCTAAATAGTACATAGCCATCCGTGACAACATTTGAGTCATCCCACCATTTCAGCTATCCCACATGTCTCAGTAATTGCAATGAGATCACGGCCCTGCGACCAAACACAGATCTCAAATTCCTCCTGCTTATTCTCCATGCTGCACATCAGCATTTCAGAGAAGGAGTTGAGCACATAGTTTTCACCCCCGAGGGGTAGAAGACCTTCTGGTTCTCAAAAATGTTATCACACTGCCCCCCAAGTGCTGGGCTGTAACACCCAGGGGTCTCTCTAGTAAACCTGGTTACATCCCCCTCCCACTTCAAGTCTAGTTTAAAGCCTTGTCAATCAACCCTGCAATCTCTTGTGCAAAGACTCTCTTCCCATTTTGAGAAAGGTGTCTCCCATTTGATGCCAGCAAGCCTGGTGCTGCAGAGGTCATCTCACTGTCAAAAAAGCCAAAATTGTTACAGTCACACCAGCTATGGAGCCATGTATTAATAGACTGCATTCGTCTGTTCACTCTGGTGTCGCTGCCTGCAACTGGAAGAACAGAAGATAATTTGTGCCTGATTCCTTCACCAGCCATCCCAAGGCTCTAAAGTCTCTTTTGATTGTTTTTGTATTACTAGTCTCAGCATGCTCACCACCTACATGGAAGATCAGTAGTGGGTAATAGTCTGAGGACCATACCAAGTTAGGAAGTTTCCTAGTGACTTCCTTAACCCAGGCTCCAGGGAGACAGCAGACTTTCCTGTGAGGAGGGTCTTCCCGGCACATTGGACCCTCTGTTCCTCTCAGAAGCGAGTCACCTACAACTATAACCCTTCTTTTCTTTTCTTTTTTTTTTTTCTTACAGATTTGGTCTTGATACAAGCAGTAGGGTTTTCTGACCGTGGACAAACCTCTGGTGTAGGTTGCCCATCGAACACATCCTCATTTAGCTGGTCTTTTTCAACCAGAGCATCCTATCTGTTTTTCAGTGGCACTTGGCAGGGGTGAAGTGGGCAAGGAAGGAGTTTGTCTTCTGCCTCGACCATGAACTTGCTCCATTCACTCCTCTTATTCAGACTACTGCCTCTGGTCTGAAAGGGGCAGGGTACAGGGTCCCCCTGATCCTGTGTGCTTTCTGACGGGTGCTCACGATTCTGTTTCAAGGAGGGCAGAGCTTGTCTCCACCAGTATATCTCCTGTTCAAAAAGATGTTCAAAAGTGAAAACATCTAGTGATTGCTTCCCCAGGCAAGGTGCTAGCCCTGAATTCTGTCACTGGATCTCACCTTCTCCTGGCAGCTCTTTCACATCCCCAAGAAATCTGGAGGTGTCACCTCTGCGTTAGCCTATACATTGTACAAGTTGTATTCTCACAAAATGCTTTATTAGCTCCTGCAAAGCACGGACGTCCAAAATTGAAAACATCTCGTGATTGCTGCTGCAGGAAAGGTGTTAGCCCTGAGTTTTCCTGCTAGTCCTCACCTTCCCCTGGCAGCCCTTTCACAGAGCCAGGTAGTGCTCAGAGCTGTGTTTGGGAAAGCCTTTCAAAGCTGAAGCCCTGCAAACCAAGCTAGTGCAGTGTCAGCTGTGGCTGTTGCCTGGGCTGGGGAAGTGCTTCCTCTGCTTTGAGCTTTTCAGTGAGGTCCTCAGTAGCAGGTACATAGCTCCCATCTCTTTAGGGACAGAACCTTAGGCAAGGACATATACTGTCCTCTGGGGTGCCAGCAGACAGGACAGAATTAGCCACCAGTGGGCACAAAAGGGCATAGCACCTTGCATTAAATGAGCTGAACTCCGTCTTCTCTTTCCTTCTCCAAACACCTTGTAAGTAGGTGGAAACATACACAAGCAGTATGGAAGTCTAGTAGTCTACCATCACGATCACCTTGCTTATTAAAATACCTTGTTTTAAGCTACCTCACTAATTTAAGCCATTACTATGCCACCTACACTGATTCATAGTTCTAAGCAGTATGTAGCTGCTGCCAGAAAGACTTCAGATCTGTTTCTTGAATCTTTACATCTGCTAAAAAGTTACTCTGCTGCAGTGTCTGAAATAACCCCAGATTTCTCACACATCCAGTTTAGGATGTAAGGGAGATCTGATCCCATTTTGTGCATTGCAATCTGTATTTAGAACACCATTCTCCTCTCTCTCTCCTGAATCACACTTATTAAAATTAATCGAGACTCACAATGAAGACCAACAATAATTACTTTGCTCCTGTAATTGTGCATTTTGTCACTGCATGAATTGCTCAGTGCAAAAGGTGCAAAATGCCTTTTTTTAAGTGAACATTCTAAACATGGGGTTTTTTTGCTGACCAGCTAACAGGAGACGCAAGCCACACCCTTCTCTACCATTTTCACAGTCTGCCTGAAGACTCAGAACACGTGTGTCTAACTTTTATTCACACTTGAACACTTGTAAGTGCAGTGGCTGTAATTTTTTTTCTGAACTAGGAGTGAGGAACCAGCTGAATACGGCTTTATTTCATACAGCCCATGGGTGTATCTTATTCATGAAGGGAACCCATACGTTCGCTGTGGTGTTTGACTCACTAAGGGTATTTCAAGTGCGTGTCTAATCTGTAGCAAGACCAAGGTTCTCAAGCCTGTGTAACGTGAAAATAGGTAATTTATGAAGTAAATTAAATTGCTGAGGGATGGGAGGATTTTCAATGATTTGAAGACTTGTTAAAGAAGATAAAGCAAGTAAAGGGCTTAATTATGTAGCTATGACTTAAGGACAGTGGACTCATCTGCAAAGAGCAACCATACATTTCACCAGATTCTCATAGGAAGGCAGCATATTTTATTCTTGGGTCACACAAAAGTCTGAAAACTAGATCCATGCAAATCTTTCCTTCATTCTGAGGTACAAAATACTGAACTTAAGTACATATCGTGCTAAACTCAAAGGAAGAGAGAGTGTCTTTTATGATTCTTGGGTTTTTTACCATGCTGCTTGCTTTTGGACATTTTTGGATTCATAAATCTTATCTTACTACAGAACAATAAAATGCCATGACATAGCTGGCTTATCTGGTAATTTTTTCCTTTGAATTCTCCGGGTCATCTGAAGGATATCCACATACAAAAGGATGACAATTTCAGATCATTGTCATTTATCACACAATTAGTAAGAAAACATTGTGAGAAGGATTTACAAATGTTAAATTATACAGCAAACTTCACTGGCCCAAGGATGACATTAAGCATTGCAGGATGTGTGAACAGATCTAAAATGAGAGCAAAAACCAGGAAGGCAGAAGATGTGGGGGTCAAGATGTGCAAGGGTCAAGAAAGCTCTTGCATGAACAGGACAAAAACTAGTACCATCTGAGCAAAAATGAAACCAAGTTAGTGAAGTAATGAAGAGCAAGAACAGTGAGTGTTTGGAAAAACAAATTGTTTCCATAGGCAGCTCTATTTGCAGACCCTGATGACCTGTAGCTCTCTCCTGCTTGGATTTGCTTATGTCTAAAGCCACTTTTGAGCCCTAACTCCATCCTTCTCAGGGTATAAAATATTCCAGCCACTCATTCACAAGAAACACCCAGGAATTCTTTTTAAAATTCTCACCTTGCTCTCAAGTTGGCCAAGATGTTCAAAAGTGACTGGGAAAGAGGGACCAAAAATACATTGCAAGGGTTTGGTTTTTGTTAAGAAATCAGAATCTAAATAACCTGGAGCTTGGCATAAGACAACAAATGTCTGTTTCTCAGGTATTGCAACCATTTCTGCACAGGCAAGGGGTTAAATAATGTTTCGTATGTAGAGGCCTAGAGATGTGGCTCTGGTCAGTTGCTGAAGAGGAGAAAATACTAAGAATTCTCTTTAATTCTGGGGTTTTGTGATTTGTTTGGGTTTTTATTTTCGGTTGGTTTTTTTTTTTTTTTTTTTTTTTTTGGTTGGTTGGTTGTTTTATTGTTGTTGTTGTGTTCGTTGTTTGGGGTTTTTTTTCCCCTCTGGCCATTGCAGTAGTTATTATTTATTTTGTTAAATGTTCTCTGCACACAAATCACAGCATACATAAGGTTGCATGAGGTTCCAGTTTCATTACCTCCTTACTGACATTAGACTATCTGAATTAAGAACGAATTGCAGGCATTTTGTACATCTTAGAACAGTTGGAGCATTTGCTCCCAGGTGAAATATGATGAAATTAGTTATTTCAGATGAAAAGCAGAGCCATGGTTATTTGTGGTTCTCTACATGCATAGTTTTAAAGCAATTATGGTTTAAAGCAGAGGTTTTGCTGAACATGTAATTCTGTGGCTTTGTTCTCTGCTAGTAATCATAGTGGGTTTAGTAGTTCTGCGCTGTTCTCTTTTAGGTGATGCAGATACAATGGAACTCTGAACTATGTTTAAGATCTGTCCTTCTAGTTGTAACAGGTTTGTCCTTTTTTTTTCATTATTTCTGGACAACTGCAGTATAAAGTGAAAGTACAAGTGTGGTGGTGACTGCAGATAGCCATGCACGATCAAGAAGAAGGAGAATCTGTCTTTGGGTCTGTAGCAAAAGTCCTTAGAAGTCCACAGAAAAAGTCCTTGTGGACACAGATAATCATTGACCTTTTCATTGCATCCTGTTCCCTCTCTCCTTAAATGCTCCTGTGCTATACACCAGTAATATTGTTGCCATGGCACCAATCAAAACTCAGATACGTTCTTGCTTTATGTAGAAAGATGCAAATTTTTATAAACAAGAGAATTACTTTTCACTTTTCACTGCTATATGTAAGGGCCTCTACTCATGCCACCAGACAGAAACAATTTACTGAACCCTCTTTGTCACTCATCAGTAGGTGCCACAGTTTACTCTTATCAGTTTAAGCCACAAAGGGCACTTGCTAAATTTTCTGTATTTGTTTGATTTTCATGGTACAGATTGCGCTGCACGTAAGATGTCATCTATACTTGGCCACCCTTTAGAAAGGTGGGGATGTGGGAAGGGAGTGTGAGGAAAGGGGGAGTGGCTCATCACCTGGTTTAAATTAAATTCAGGGCACTACAGCAACACACACCAGCTCAGGTTGTGGCTCTACAGCTTCAAAAGAGAAAACTTGAGCTGTTACGTGAGCCCAGTTTTCTCCTTCTGCAGTAGGGAACACAGCTGGTGAATTGGCCTGTGACTGCATAGGGAATGGTGTAAATGGTGAGAACTGTCACTGAAGTCTTGATGTATACTGATACAGATGAGGTGGGATTCAGGAAACATACAGTGGCTTGTAGAGGATGGTATATATTTGTATGTTAAGATGTCACTGCACGCCACAGCTAGAGAGGAAGGAGAGATCAAGCACGGAGCCCACATTTGAAATGTCAGTCACATAATAAAAGACTAATCTTCTAAAATATACATGTTGAAGACCAATACTGGGTTGTTACTTGCTCTCAGTGCTGGCTCAGCATTTAGATAACAGCTTTAGCATTACGACAGACATTTCCTTGACATGGGGAATTTTCCAGAAAATACAAAGGCAACCTAAACCCCTCATGCACTGTGGTGTATGAGGCAAGAAGAGGGTAAATACTGATAATGCATTTATCTCTTTTTTTGTAGAATATGCTCCATTATGCCAATGAATGAGTTGTCCCAGGAACATACCATCTTCTAAATGAATCTTCACTCTGGATCTCTTCTGTATAAATGTAAGGAAAATCGTGGAGATCTGAAAAGTTAATCAGGAAAAAAAATATGCATGTGCAAGTGAGTTTAGAGATTTGCTCTGTATCATTCTTTGCTCAAGGAACAGTACAAATGGTGAATGCTTCACTGATGTTAGCGAGAAGACTTTCTTCTCAGTAGTCAGTACTACTCCCAAAATATAGTGCTGAGGAGGATGAAGGTTTGATTTCCATGCATTTTGATGCAGAATATAAAGAGAACTTTCCAAACTTTCCACTGCTGATAGTAGGTTTGTTACATATTTGCTGAATCCAGTATCTCAGTATGTGAAGCGGTAAAAAAGAGAACAACAATGAAGGTATCAAAACCACTCTCTCTGAACAGAGTGTAAGATGATCTGACACTAAGACATTAGACAGAGACTTGGGGAATCTGAGTTCAGCTCACATATCTGTCTGCTCATGGGTGAGTCACTCGGGAGATCCCCATGGCACACCCGGGGTCCTGGTGTTCACACCCATCTTGGTAGAGCCACGACTCACAGGAATGCCCTGCTTAGTGGCAGAGGGACAGTCCCAGCACAGCCAGGTGTCTCTGTTCCCTGTCTTATGTATAAGGGGAATGTCCCCATTTGAGTTCCTTGGATTTGCAAGCTCTCCCAGGCAGAGCTGGCTGATGTTTCAAATCCAATCCTGTACAAGGAGCAGTAACAGTTCAGCTGTAAGAGTGAATAAAGTCTTAGCTAATTGCAAAAGAAACAGCTCTCTTTGTTGAAGAACCCCAAACTTTGTGACAAGTTCAAGCCATAGCCTTACTGCAAATCTACCCAGCCCTGTCACAGCAAGCACTTCAAAGTTACACCAGCCAGTCTCTTCCCCAGATACTATTAACAGCAACAAACTTCTACAAAATCAGACACCAAACCACAAGCCATTTCTACTGCATGTCACACACATACATACACAGCACACTTCAAACCAGGCTTATAAATTCATTAAGGCTCATTTACAAAAATACACTGGAAATTCTACTGAGTATAAGTTATGCAGAACAGACTTGTTTGGCTCTAGACAAGATCCACTTTGAGTTTTTTTGGCAGGTACTATTGGTTTCATTAATAATCACTGAGATTCATCTGGGACATCATAACCATTTTCAACAGATCCTCACACTGGTTGAGTGGTTTGTAGTATTATTCACCTTGCATGGACATACATACCTACCTGACTGCATGCATGCAATACTGTTATGCTCAGTGGTACTGGTATTAAACAGAAAGCTAAGTATGTGTATCATTGATAGAACAGAGGCCAAAGGTTAATCTGAACATGTTTTATAGCTGCAAAAGCTATAAAAGCTACTTAAAGTGAATATAGTGTATATTGTTTGAATCTAAGAAATCATTTGCAGGCATATTCACATATAATCATAAAGTATTTTGGTGCTTGTAATAGAACTCATAAAAAATAATGTTGGTTATTCTAGAATGCAGTGCAGTAAGCTTGTTTTTAACCATGAGCAATAATAGACACAGGCTGCCCTTTACAGTTCTGCCAGTAGCAGTAAAATATTACTAGTTTATTTACTTACAAAGGTAATTATTTTATTTAAAAATACAAAATTGGCTTTTAATGTTATGCAGCATCTTCTTGAAAAAGGTCTAATTAAAACTAACCACCTATTGCTTTGACAGCTAAAGCTTTACAAGAAGTTTTGTTTCTTCACAAAATCAAAGATTCTTGCCTAATTCTTGCCCACTCAGAACATCAATATAGGATCAAACACTTCTGAAAATCCTTTTCCCCCAGAGCAATATCTTTGGAATTATAAGTTCTAATCATGTCATCAGAAGGTGTTCTTATGAGGGACAGTTTTCAGGACTAGTGAAGGTGAGTGAAGAAAATCTAATTGGTCTTTCTGACAATGGATTCAGGCACACTAAAAACTATCAGCAAATTGAATCTTTCCTTTGATCAAACTACAAGGGCAGTATTTTGCAGCCAGCTTGTATGTGTAGACTTTGGGTTCATCAATTTACTGTTGCATCTGAAATATACTTGTAGGGTTTTTTTTGTTGTTTTTGTTTTGTTTTGTTTTGTTTTGTTTTTTGTTTTTTGGGGGTTTTTTTAAGTTAAATTGCACAACCTTTATCCAGACAGATTTCCCATGGGAACTGTGTTTACATAAGGACTGTAGGATTTTGTGCAGGACTTCTCACAAAGGTGACCACCCTTAACTCCTAGTACTGAATCAACAGTGTTTGCTACCTTTTAGTAACAGGTGGCAAATATCATATTGAATTCAGATTATATATTAAAGGACCAGCTCAAGGTTCCCTAACAGTGACATTTTTCTGTCTAAAGTATGAAGAAAAAATAGCCACCTAGGCCACCTGTTACTATGGAAAGACAATTCACTAATAACAATCTCCTTTCCTGGTTGAAGAAAATGGTGTTTGAGGAAGCTGCTCTGCCAGCCTAATTAAACCAATACAGGTTTTGTCAGCCTGATTCAGCCTGCCTCCATAAGGAACTGCTTACTGAATGAGTGCTTGAAGCTCCTCTATGATAACAAAGCTGTCTAAAAAGTGCACCATGGGCCTTGTGGAGAAAAAGTGGGTGTTATTTCCCACACTGACACAGCACCCTGGTTTTTCCAGTTTGGGCTCAAAATATGTGACTAGGTATGTGTATAAAGGCTGTAAAAACTACGGAAAGATCTTTGAAAGTATCTATAAATGTGTATCTCTTGAAATTACTAGATCACGTGCCAAGTGTCAAATTTGTTCCACTAAGCTTAAATATCCTGTGTTACCTGATGATCTTTCAAGTTGGCTTAATGGAACTAGTTTTAAGGTTGTCTAGTAACGTAATTCTAAGCTAGGGTATGTTGGCTGGAATTCTTTCTGGTTCAAGATTATTTTAAAATCCCCAAAGTAAGGATAATGGGGTGTTTTCAGTGTAATCTCAGAGGAAAATTCAGCAAGATGACTCTAGAAGATAACTGTCATAACTCAGCATAGCTTCCAGTACATTCCCACTTCTGCTAGGATTATTGCTGGAGCTAATGAGCCTTGAGAATAGTTAGCACTGTCAAATCACAATGGAGCCCAGAGAATTTCAGAAAACCCTTTCTCTAACAAAGCTGTGAAAGCCAATGTCTTGGCATACTGAAAGGAACAGTGATTCACGTTGCAGACCACACAACATAATGCTGAATATTCATATGCTACAGAATTAAGACCATACACTTAATATTCTAGAATAAATTGGAATATTTTGATCATTGCTCAGAAAGACAGAATTACCTTTTAGTACTCACAGAAAAAGACAATACCTGTAGAATAAGCTATTTCCTATGACAAGGCAATGGGAAACAGAACTGTCAATTCATTGTGTGCTTCCTCCACTTAAAGCTACAGTGATAACCAGAGGATATTTTAGTAAAACATCTAAGTTATCCACCACTCCCACACACCCCCCCCTCCACCCCTTCAGAGGAGCAGAAGACTAGGATTTAAGGCATATTAATCAGCATGCTACTGTACTGACCCTACTGAGTGATGATTCTGGCTTGGGCACATACTGTGAGTTTTCTGCAGCAGTGAGAATAGAGATTTACTGGAGCATGATTTTCTCAGAATCAAGGTGATAATATAAAAAAAAAATATTGTTTATCATCTTGAATTCCATCTAGTTCTAGTTTGGTTTTTAGTTCATATGAAAGTGCAGAATTTTGCTGTGGAACTGGAAAAGCTTAATGTGAAGAACTGATGTTTGTGGAGACAAAAACATCTGTACGCTTTTTAGCTTTTTAATAAGCTATTTTGTCCTTGAAAGTTACATGCAGCTCAGCAGGAAATCTGGGTGCAGGGAGCTACCAGGATCAAACTCACTGCTACATGATAGTTCTTTAAAACATGTGGTACACTTCAGTATGGAATCTTGAAACAAACCATTTCTAGCTTGCAGCCGTTACTACACAGACTGTATGCAGATAAGTCACAAATAGCTGAGCATATGTGTGGTGCAAGGTTAAAACAATAACAAGCAGGTCGAATCATTCAAACACTGGAAATCACTTTGACTCCTGGCCAAAAGCTTAGCTTGAGATGATATCAGTATGGGATAAAAAGAGGATAAACTAACAGGCTTAGCAGCCAGCTTGTTGGAGTCAGCATATAGTATCTATACCTCCAGCAGGAGAGCAGATGGTCATATATTTAAGGAAGCATCAGACAGGGAGTCAGGAGATCTGAATTCTATTCCTGGCTCTGCAGCAGTGTTCCTATGTCACCTTGGGGAGTCACTTTTTTCCCCTTCTTTCTTAATCTTTTAAGTAGTGGAAATAATATTTGCTTGTCTCACAAGGCAGTTGAGAGGCTAAACTGATGTTGAAAAAAAAGCTCTAAGAAGAACGTATGGAAGAACTGCAAAGTAAACTTGTTTGGAAGAAAGGACACTGCATGGTTTCATATGGCATGTTTGTGCCATGTGTTTACGACCTTTTCTCTCCCCAGAATGTCCTGTGCCTTTTTGCATGCTGTTTTCAAAGAGGGAATAAATGGATTAAGCTGCCTTGCACATTTGGTAGAAAGATAAGCAGCTGCCAGTAAGAACCTGACCAAAGAACAGACTTTATTACTGCAAGAAACATTATTTATGCCCAAGTGAGCAACAGGCTTGTTAAAGTTAACTGTTTGTCCCAAGTTGTGTTGGTGGCAGAATAATGTCTCTAATAGCTTTTATTCTGAATTTAACAGTGCTGCTTGCAAGATGAACATTAAGTACATACTTAAGTACTGTGCTTCATGAAGAAATCTTCTGCTGAAGTCCCAAAACAAGTCCATTTTTTAAATCAGTGAGAAATGTCCATGATTATTTGAACGGGACTTTAATCTAAAGCCCATTAAAATCAAGTAGACTTCAAAGGAATTTGAATCAAAGACCTAGCAAGCAACTGTCATTTCTTCTGAATCCGATGCCCATTAAGCAAAATGACCCTATCTGTCTTCATAACTGTTTGACACCACAGAAATAATGTTTTCACCACAGAATAAATAACTTCTCCTTTCAGTGTGGAGGTGTAAGCTTTGGACTGGAGTTGAATTTTAGTGTGTATTGTGATTTGCAAGAGGAAAAAAAAAGATTAAACCTTTTTGTTGTTGTTGTTGTTCCTCTATGCCTCCTTTTTTCTTGTTCTTAGATTGAGTCCCTCTCAAGGGATTGAACCCCAGTTCAAAGCTAGCTCTGGTAAAAAGGCACAAACAACAGTGAAGAAGACTTCAAAACATTAGTCAACCTCATAGCAGTGGTGGAGACAAAGGAAGCAAAAGCAAAGGTTATCTGAGCAGATGTCCTGAATGTCAATACGGAATATGGTCTTCCAACATGAATTTGGTTTTCTGATCCTTCACGAATGGAGCTGCCTATAAACTGGACTCCCTTCAGCTCTTCTGGAAGTCTCCATGGGTTGGATATCTGCATGAAGGGAAATATTCACCATTTTCAGGTTCAGGTTATAGTGTGTGCTAATAAAATATGAAGGGTCTGGTGTGATTTATGAAGAAGAACATATTCTTCTCTTGCATGCAGCCTGGTGTTGTGAAAGCACACTTCTGAGTTAAGCTGTTCCTCTTTTACCCTGGGACAGTTCTGATGCCTGTTCCCTCGATTACAGCCCTGGTAGTAATGTTAGAGGACTTCATACTTTGCTGAGAATGATTTACAAAGATACCATAATTACAGTTAATGTCCTTTGGTTGTGTACGCAAACAAACTCACTTACTGGAGTCCCTTCACCCCAAATCCATTCCATATCTGCATTACATCACCATGGGATAGCTTTAATCCAAGAGAGAAGCTGAGTGAAACCATTTCTGAAGAACAGTGCTATATGTCTAACTGTAGTCTATTAAGGAAGGAATTTAACTGTTTACTCTTGATATGTGAACTAAGCAAGAAATGAAACATATCCAGTAATAACCAGCCCCCTGCTTTGAGTATATAACAAAAACACTCGTTACGACAGTGTAAAGTTGGTAGTCTGTGGCCAGAGACTGATCTGCTCCAATTGAAAGTGGTTTAGATGAGACTTTGATGTCCCCATGTTCCCTTTTACAAGAATGTTGGTTGTTTCTTTCATGTCCTCTTTTTTAGCTAGGCAAGTGACAGAATTGCAGTTAGGAGGTCAAAGAAGTGCTCTACGAAGACACAAACATAGGAAGGAAGGAAGGAAGGAAGGAAGGAAGGAAGGAAGGAAGGAAGGAAGGAAGGAAGGAAGGAAGGAAGGAAGG
>JANHGN010002363.1:13847-26311 GCA_024605025.1 Megaceryle maxima
AAGGAAGGAAGGAAGGAAGGAAGGAAGGAAGGAAGGAAGGAAGGAAGGAAGGAAGGAAGGAAGGAAGGAAGAATGGAGTTTGTTGAACCAATATTCTCTTGTTATTCCCATCCCTCTGATTTTTATAGGCTAATCTTTACTAGTTGTCATGAACCTTGCAGGTAACACTTTTTCCTGTGACTACCAACTTTGTAAAATAACATTTTCAAAGACTTGAGGTGACATATAGCAAAATCTTCTTACTTCTTAGAAGAAGTGCTTCAGTGAGAATGTTGCTATTTACATATATTTATGGTTTGGGGTGTGTAAGAGAGATTGGAGAACTAAGAAAAGTAAAACAATTTAGAAGTGAAGTTAATGATTCAACAAGGGAAGGGTCACTCCCGGGATGTCTGATTATATTTTATAATGGTACAAATGCAGTGTTCAGTCCAGATCTATCATCCTCTCTAGTACTGCACCGTTGGGGCTGGGTTCTTTACACAAAGATGCGGCTTTTTCTTGGGATCATATCTTTTCTGGGGATGATGATTCCTGGAAAACTCAGCTTGAAATTGCAATACGACAGGTAAGTGTGAACAGGCTGTCATGAAGAATTGTGCATGTGGTGAAATTCCTGGGAACTGTGTAAGATTAATAACAGTTATGAAGTGAAAACCTGGAAATAGGGTCACTAAGCTGTAAGCTTTGCAAGATTTGGAAATAAATCACAAAGATGGGAATTGATGAAAGAGTGAACCAAATCCAAGCCAACAAATATATGGCTGCAGTCATAAGAGACACAGAATACCCCTCAAATGTACCTCAGAATGTTCTGCTTCCATTAGCTGAAATTCATTTGGCTTAGCCTCTTTCATAATGAACTTAGAAATCAGATGCTGCAGGACTAAAATGCCATTTCTGAGTATAAAGGGGGGGGGGGGGTGTGACTAAGCAAAATTATATCCATTAATAAAAGACAGCTGAGGTTATGTGAAAAGGATGGTGTCTCAAAAGCAGCTCAGATACTGAACTCCTTTTAGAAATCTGTAGCAATAACAACAACAACAACAACAAAAGCTAATGGAGTCGGTCCAGACAATCTTCACCCCAGGGTGTTCAGAGAATGAGATTATCACATTTTTTATTACTAATTAATGTTTCTGAAAAGTATGAAATATCTAGCTTTGCTGTATTCTCTGTTCTCAGTTCTGCTTTGTAACAATATGAGTGATACAAAATTATGCTGCTTGCCTTTCTGTGCTATTTTGTTTCATTCACCCTCAACCTTACATGGAATGATAGAACACTCTGCCTTTACAGCAGTTAGGATTTGCAGGAGTGACACAAATATAGTGTGGAGGGCAGCTATCCACATATAGAATCACAGAATGTTACAGGTTGGAAGAGACCTCAAGAGATCATCTAGTCCAACACCCCTGCCAGGGCAGGATAACTTTATACATGGAATTTTCTAAAGTAACCAAAGTAGCCCAGTGCTGAATGCCTCTAGGGTAATTATATCCCCAGAATATAGTTTTATAAAGAAAAGAAAACGAAGCAATACTTACTTCAAGTAAGTTCCTTCATAGAATACCCGTTCCATCCCTCACCTGGCAAAGCTCCTGGTAGAGCACAGAGTCACAACTTCTCTTTAAAATGTGGTGTTCCCCTTGGATAATATTCAGTCTTCAGCTTTTTATCAGGGACACATTCCCTGAACAGAATTTAACAGACCCTTGGTAATGTAGCATTCATTTTTGTTTCTAATTGCTGTTCAGGACTGAACCTGTTGAGTACTTGCACGGGATTTAAAAACACATTTAATCAAATGGGCAGTGTGACTTTAGGCGGGCAGCGCCTGCACAAAGATGAAATGAGTGGCAAAGCCAATTTTTATTATCATTTGCTCTGTTCAACAGCTTAAATGAAATAGCTGATCTATGAGCATCCAAGGAAATACAGCTTGTGCTGAGAACAGTTCTTTAATTTGGTAAGAAAGCTTGACTGTAGCATTTTAAAAACTGTTGTTCTCACGTGGTCACATGGGCTGACTTTGCACTTCCTCACTGAGAATCCTAGTCCATAATCATAAATGAGTGTGTGCTTTCTAATCTTAGTTTACTATTAAAAATTATTTGTCTCCACACTGGCTATTGTAAAAGGTTTATCAGTAAATAAGAGCTGGCCATCTGGCAGCAATCTGACTGTCTGGCATTTGTTTCTTTTGATGTAATTAAGACATAATGTCAATGAGGATAGAAAGATATTAGAGGATATTGTTCCCCTTCCTGATAGACAAAGAGCAAAGCAAGCCCAGGCATTTAGAGAGAATAAATTCTGAACTGCAGCTGAGATATTTATTGTCCTAGCAAAGCTGTTTATCCTGCATCTACAAGGTTTATTACAAAGATATCACGGCCGTTGTACCAAATCGTTAGCAATGCAAATGTAATCATTTTGCCCCATAGATGAGGGTCCTCTGTGCTAACAGCATCTCCTGAACTGGTAGTGAACAGCCCATTTTAACTATCAAGTTTTGTGTTTCTCTATCAGCAAAGGTGACATTTTCAAGAGATGTTAAAAAACCCAAATCCCCCTATTTTTCAGTGGGTAGTGTGAATGAACAGCGAATTCTATTTGCATGTATATTAAGCTGATAATTGTACATTTGTATATGGAAGCACAAATGATAGCAGTTGCAGTTCAGATGATGAGAGCATATTATATTGATGACCATAATGACCATGGCTTTAATAAAAAGCCATGCAAGGCTTTTGCAACAAGCTTTAAAATGTAAAATGGTCTTTTTTGTACTCGTCCTGTAAAGGGTCCAAGGCCCACTGAAGACATTGAAGGAGATTGTGAAGCAGTAGTTCTTGGTTACCATCAAAAAGGAACATTTCTAGGGTTTCCCATTCTATCACATCAACAGTGGATAACTGCTAGCTCACCTTTGAGTAATGTAACGTAGCTGTCAAAATCCACTCCTCATTATGAAACCTTTTCATTAGAAATGTCACAATTGCTATCAGTCCTGGAAAGCTGATCTGAATAAACACTGAAATTATTAAAAAAAAATAGAAAAATAATTATAAAGGGGTTTTAACAGAACCTGCAGATTTCCTTTTACTGCATTTCCAAACAGTTTAAGTTGGTCTTTGTAAACGTCAATAATTTTTTTCAGATTAAACCTGTAGTAAATGAAAGTTTTATGGAGCTTCATTAAAATATATACTCAGACACTGGATCTTTTTTTCTAGAAATAGAATATGATAGATCCTGTACTAGAAATTTTTGTTTCCTGCAAATTGTGTAAGAATATGTCGTTCTGGAGACCACACTATTCACTATTTGTGAAATAAACTGACCATTCTCATGACAAGTAGCTTGTGAACATCTCAAGCTCTTAGCAATGTTCATTTAACATGGCTATCTAATGGTTTTGCTTGCTGAAGTTGATCAGAAAAGCACCAAGTTTACCTGGAATAATTGAATCATTCCCAAAAATGAGGGGAAAAAAAAAAAAAAAAGTGACATCAAATAAATAGTTTATTATATATTACCAATTATCTTGTTTTGTCCCCGGTCCTGCAAAGGCAAAACAACACAGCGAGGCTCATGCAAGTGGTTGACTTCAGTGAAGACAGCGTGGTGAATAAAGAATTGCCACAGGCAAGGAAACAGAGTTAACTGAATGTTCTAGCAACAGAAAATTCACATCACTTAGTCCTATCTGTAGCTAAAGCATTCAAAGAATTCACCACTCAGATATGTTTCTGTTGGAATAGCACTCAGTTACACATTCTACCTTCTACATAACAAAAGTATCTCCTCTTGACTTATGAAACCATGGATACTTTAACAGAGATTACGACTGATCTTGTTTCTCTGGTGAATTTCCAGAGATCAGGTTTTGCACATTGTGCCAGAAACATTTCAGCAAATCCAGCATCTTCAGCATCTTTGCAGCACTTTACTGGTGAGTAAGAATAACCACATATTCTCAAAAAGCACAGTGGGATCTTGGGCTGTAGAAGACATTGGCATGTAACTTTGGACAGGAATGAAGATTAAAGTAAACTTGAAAAAGCTGTACCTAACTATTTTTTCCTTTTTGTTAGTGTGGGGTGGAATCGCCCTTCCACTACCTGAAGGACTTTAGGGGAAGAAGTTTGTTTCCTTGCATGGCTCTGTGAAGGTGTCTGAGTCAATGCAAACACAAAGCTTGTGCTACATGCTCTGTAAACAGATGACTGGAAAATAGTTAAGGAGAGAATCTGAAGGAAAACTTCTTCCATTTATTGTTATGCAGCTACTCTGTCTTAAATGTTTTTTATCATTCTGAAAACAGAGCTTGATTTGTGCATTTCTTTCTTCTCTGCACAGCTGGATTTGTGGAAGCCCCTGCTGCCTGAAGACATCAGGACTGGAGAAGACCTGCACATAAGGGTCCCAGCCACTCTGGTGCAGGAGGTGAAAGACAGCTTAGATCAGCATATGATCTCTTACAAGTAAAACTTCTCATTTCCTGATGGAAAAGTCTTGCTCTAACAATCTTCCTGGCTATCACAAAAGGACCTAGCCCTTTCCAATTAACAGTCAGCAAGTACTTAATGATAGGACCCAACCTTTGTTCCAAGTGCCTCTAACTTACCTTGACCTGCCCAGTGCACAGATATTATATATACCTCTGAATTTTAAAAGCACTTTTCCCTATGCCCTGTTTATTCACCTTTCAACTAGCCTGGACTGTGAATGTGGGGCTGAGACAACCCAATCTGTGTTGTTTCCTGCTGTTGCCTTCTCAGTGGCAGAGAATAGTGCTCAGATGTATGATGCAGTATTTTAGTCTAAAGCCAGGAAGCCAAACTTGGTACAATCCCTACTTACAGGAGCATGCTTCACTCTGGGAAACCATGGATACTTGAACGCTGCCGGGCCCTCCATAATGTGGGCAACCCAAAGGTAGAAGCAGTGTCACTGCATAGAAGCAGTGTCTGTAGCTCTCCTTTTTCCTTCCCTGTATTTGTTGCTCCTCTGGTTTGGAGAAGAGCTCTTTCAGAGTCAATATTCAGCTGGTTTCTTTAAAGCTGCAGTTTCCTAACCCTATGCCCCCACCCCAAGATGGTGAGAATTTTCTGGCATCATCCAGGCAAACAGAGTCATCCCAGCCTGGCAGGTCACAGTGGCAGGTGCCCACTGTGCCCACAATTGGAAGCCATGAGCTGCAAATAGTCCATGTTGCTTTATCACACCTACCCAGCCACCTATCCTATCCATCTTCACTAACTGCCACATGTCTACTTCCAACCAGATGATCCAATCCAGATACAAAGAGTGTTTATAAAGCCAGATGGGATTAAATAAGATATATTCCTCACACTGTCCCATTCCCATTTGGAACTGACTTTTGCAGGTAACCAGTAGCTAGCTATATTTCATATAAACTATCCTGTAGCCATTCAGGGCTGGTGAGAAATGGCCTATGGACATACACTGATGTCTACCAATCAAAGATAAGTTCAAGGAGGATTGGTGCCACTTCAAAGCTGTTTAGAGTTAAAGCTGATCTTGACATCCTGCATCTTGCCTGACAAATTCTTTTTAGTAAGTGTGATGCCTTGACAAGCAAAGATGGAGAGAGATGAGGTGGGAGGCAGTACAAATGATCTAGCATCAGGTTTAGGTATTCAGGACTTAGTCAACATTCTAGAAGACACTTAATCTTTTATTTCTATCAAGGTTCCTCATTTTCTAATGTTTTCAACTAATTCTAGTGGAAATGTAAAGACTAAATTGAACTTAGCAGATTCTTCTTCTTTTTATCTTTTTCATCTTGGACTGGGGCCAGAACTGTATCCACTTTGTGTGTATGGTCCTAAAGAAAGAGGTGGGTAATTTAATAGTCAAGCTGAAATTTTGGCTTTGTATTGCAAAGAGTTTGCAATGCATATGGCAGTGTTAAAGTTCCTGTAACAGATTCAAAGCAGGAACCACCTTTTAGAAGGCATCTGACACGCAAGGAAGGTAACATGACAGTCAGGTATATAATGATAGAGACATAAATGACACATTATAATCAGGACATCAATATTCTGACTGAGCCAGACTCTGGGATTTCAATTCTTCAGAGTTCTGATAAGGCATTTTGTGTGTGTGGTTTCAGTTCATGGGAATTTGCACTGCCTGAATTTAAGTTTGAAGTTCAGATGTGAATAAACATTAAAGCTCAGAGTGAAAGTCAGCTGTAACTACTCTTAAAAGTTTCTTATGTGCAGTTTTCAGAAATGCTGAACGGTGCTACTGTCAGCTGAATAGCCTTTTAGCACTTAACAGTGGTTGAAACCAATAATGTTTAAGTTACCTTTGCAATTGTCTTACTGCAAGTGTTTGCAAGGAGCACAGATTTGTAACAGTGTTTGCAAGGGGCTAACTGCAGTAAGAAAGCACAGTGTGTGATCCAAAGCCCTCTGAACACAAGGAAAAGGGTTTATTGACTCCCTTGATCACGGAATCATGGCTGTGTTATATTCATTTCTGAATTAATTTGTAGCTAAAAAAGCAAGCAGAGCTTTTTGAAGGAAAGAGGGGGTTTGTTCTGATTTTTGCAAATTGCAATAAATACTTCTGTGAAGTCTCTGCAAGTTGAAAATGTCTCCATAAAATGTAATGAAACACTCATCCTAAATTTTTCATTTTTTCCTCCCCCTTCCCCCCATGGTGGTATTTTAGAGTTTTTCATTTTTCACAGAAGTAGAAGTGGTGAAGAAAAGAAATATATTGTACAATACTTTGGAGAAAATTGTCAATCTCAAAAAAAAAAAAAAAAAAAGGTAAAATTATTACTTCATTGTTAAAACTCAGTGAAAATCTCATCATTTTGAACTCTCTCTTACATGAAAGTAACCATTATGCTGATGGTGATGAATTTGCCAGGCAGTCCACAACAAGAAGAGGCTAAGTCCTTTCATTTGTTGATGTATGCTATGTACAGACCATGATAATTCTGCAGTAATTGTTAAGGGTTGTTTTATTTTCTATCTCCCCTTTCCCCTCCCCTCAGAGTCCTAATACCTGATGTGCAGGAACTTGTGGATCAGAGCATGCCAAGGGAGAGAAGCAGCCATAGGCAGGTCTCAGAAGGTTATGTCTACACTGAATATCATCCAATGGAAGAGGTAAAGAGGAACCCAAGTCTGCTTGCTTTCCTTGTTGCTGCTATTTTGCAAATGCCACAGAAAATAACTGTGCAGAATTCAGTGGAGCTCTTTCTGGCTTTTTTCTTTGCAGAGTCAGTCCTTATTCTTTGACTAGAATCTTAGCCTGGTTGAATTGAACATGAATTTGCCATTGATTTTGATTAAATCTTCAATTCTTCCCTGACCAAAACCTAAATGTTCTGTGTGAAGGAGTCATACTGTTTTGCAAATAATATTCTGGGGTTCAGTTGATTGGTATTCTACCTTTCTACCCTATCACTCTTTATCTCCAGCATTTACTCATTTAAGAGGCAGCATGTTTGATGCTGAGCCAACTGTGAAGTGCAGTGACTATTGTGGTCCCTGGAATCCCAATAAGAAAGAAGAGGTGAAAAGTGGGAAACCTGCAGAAAGAAATAATTTAAGGACAGGTTTTTGACACTTCAGGTGAAACTAATGTCATGAGACTGAGCAGTGAAGACATCTAGGCACTATGTTAGACAGACCAGTGGGTAAGACTGGGCAAGGGCAGAGCAGTATTCTTCCTCCTAGCCACTTAATAAGAGTGAGAGCAGAGTCAATCCTCATGGATATTTGTCACTGGTGATGACTGCTGCTGAAATCTGATGTTGAAAATCAGTACTGGTAGGGAAGAGACTCTAATGCTGTTTTGAAGATTTGATACCATGGCTCCATGTCTGGTGAAGTCAGCAGAAAGACGCCCAATAGGATGGGCTTGTTGAATGAGATCCAGAACAGAGTATCAGTGTTGTATTGACATGATGTTACCTTTTAACACCCAGTGAGATATGACTGTGCCTTTGCTCAGAGACAAATGAAAGGCCTTCCATGACTGTTAAGTGATATCACAAATTGAAAGAAGCTCTGAGGGAAATGTTTCTTGTCTAAGCAAAAGAAATACTTTAATCCAGAAATGGAGGTGGGAAATGGAAGGAAACTCCCACTTTGGACCAAGAATTCTCTGTGATTATTTCAGATTTATCAATGGATGAGACAGATCCAGAAGAGCAACAGTGAGCTGGTAACTCAGCACTACCTGGGGAGGACAGTCGAGAATCGACCAATGTATTACCTGCAGGTAAGGGAAAAACTTTCTTAAAATGAATAAAAAGTATCACCACAAAAAAGAAGTACATAGGATTGAGATGTTTCCTAAGAGTGCTCATCTCAATTCACTGAAATAACGAGATCATTTTACTCCTCTACAATACAGTAAAATTTGTCAACTTTCATATACACTGTCACCATAATGTTACTATTGCTCTTATGGAGTGAAAACAACAAATTTAACTGAAGTCTTGTTTAGAGATACAAACCAAGCTGAAACTGGCTTGTCAACAGCTGTGTGTGTTTTGTTGCTTTTGTTTTGTTGGTTTTATTACTTCTTACATGTACAGTCTTTCTGCTAGGAATATTCCATGACATTTTTTATCAGATAATCTTGTAAAAGCAATAGACTTAACAATTGCATTAGTTATTGTCTAATCTGCTCCTATCACTGAGTAAAATTAGGTTCCCTTCCTTTTTGTGTTTCCCCATCTAAAAAAGAATAAAAATCCCAAAGTAAATAACAACCAGTCCTGTAAATGACTAATATAAATGAAAAAGAAACTGTTTTATTGACACTCCTGCTCAAGAGACACTTTAAAACTCTCACCCTGCAATACTACAAAGATGGGTTATTAGGAAGGAGAGCTTGTTGTAATGATGCCTGTAATAATAATCTCAGATGGCTCAATGTCATATCATCTTCTGTATTATGCTAAACTATTTGACTGTAGTGTAACTGTTTTCCAATTGATCATTTTTACACTCTCTCAGATCAGTCAACCATCAGATAAAACCAAAAAGATCATTTGGATGGACTGTGGGATTCATGCCAGAGAATGGATCTCTCCAGCCTTCTGCCAGTGGTTTGTGAAAGAAGTGAGTCCTCACTTTTCCACTTAGATAATAAAAAAAGCCCTATGACCTGGGATACTTTGGTTCTCTTCTCTATCATGGTATCAAGAATTATGTTTTTTCCATTAAAATATCATTTTCTAAATAGTGCATGGTACAGATACCTGTGGAGACCTAAGTGCAAATGCCAGCTGAGATGAGATCTGGGACAATATTTGTTAGCGCATTGTTTCCTCCAACAAAACTGATTCCAAAGCCACCAAACTCGACAGCAGTCTTTCCATTTCCCACAGTGGCTTCTGGATCACTAAGCCACAGTGCCCCTGAAATAAAGCAGTATATACCTAAGGTAGAGCATAGCAATGTTCCAGAAGAACAGGTACACTATCCTGCAGCTTTCAGACCTGCAAGACTGTATCCATATGAAGTACAATACAACTGTATACGCTGTCACTTTGAAAATGGCAAAGGGTAGATATCTCAGCATAGCTGAGGATTAAGTAGATCTTGGATACCATGGTGATAGCCAGTAGTGAGTGATTGTCTGGTGATAGTTCTTAACTGGCACTTTCCAGTGATTACCATTAGATTCTCTGTTCAGTCTTCTGTATTTTTTCTTTTCAGATTCTTCGAAATTACAAAACTGACCCGCAGATAAACAGATTTCTGCAGAATCTGGACCTCTATGTCTTGCCAATTCTCAATATTGATGGATACATCTATTCCTGGGAAAAAGTAAGGAGTGAAAATCCAGGAACTAGATAGAAAGTTAGATGTGCACAGCATGTTCTTTTTAATTTTCGATGCAATCATCACAATTATATTTAAACAAAGAACAGTGACAGAATCATTACTCACACGAATCCTCTCATGGCAGAAAGGTTTTGTTTCTTCTAGTAAATCAGCAGTCACTTGAGATCACATGGCTAAAATTTCCTAGCACATGTCATGAGTCTTGGGAAGAGAGGACAAAACCACAGGATCAAATGCTTTTGGGTTTCTGGGGATGGATGTAACTTCCCTGCTAACAGCTCAAGGCTTGTTTGATGGAATTAAGCATGCCTGGAGGAGTGAGTCATTCTTCGTGAGAGATCTCAATTAGTAGATGGGTCAAAGCACCTTTGCAGCATGGGACAGAAGGAGAATTGGTCAAATACTGGTCTAGAGGATAATGCAAAATGTTGTTGTTCAGCAAATCTCATCATGCTTGTAGGGTCCTGAGCCCAGTCGAAACACTTTTTCATGCAGGACCTCAACAAGGCACAACAGGCTCAGCCTACCACCATGCATGTCCTGCTGCCTCCCAGCTTGCTCCCTGGCAGGTTTGGGGCGTACCTCACACTGCACTTGGATGCACTGGGAATTCAGCAGGGAAGCTCACACAGGTGGTGCAATGAGGTCTGCAGAGAACCAAGTATAGCAGCGAGTCTAGCAGGGAACCAAGGAGCAGCAGCAAGATTAGCTGACAAAAAAAGCATTCATCTTCCCAAATCTGAAACAAACTAAAGTTCAGCTATCATCTCTTGGACACAGAGGTATCCCTCACAATGCCAAGTCTTTCTTAGGAGTACAAGACTGCACAAATACAGTTGAGCACCACAGGAAAAAAAATACTGTTTTTTCAAGCCCAGGACTCTCATTTCAAGGTGCATGCAGGCTTGTGGAAGACGACAGACTGGCTGCAGTACTTAGAATGTTGTATCACTAAGCTTTATCACCCTTGGGCGGAGTTGCAGTCTTAAAATACAGAGACTTACTCAGAATGCAGAGTAAAATAAAGTAGTCTTTACACCATATTATCACTAGGCCCTGTAGAGTGTTGAACTGTTATTATGTAACCAAAGTTACTTTTGTTTAGGATCGTTTCTGGAGGAAAAATCGTTCTCCACATATGAATGGCACCTGCTACGGGACAGATCTGAACCGAAACTTCAATTCCTCCTGGGGCAGTAAGTTCCCAGTATTTCAGATCAGCAACACAAGTGTAAAGCAAGAGTGATAATTAGTCTCTGAAATAAGATGAGGTCCTATAAGAAAGGAACACTCACCTTGTTGCCATCAAGACATATAGAAAAATAAAAACCTGGTTTGTAAAAATATTAAGTCATTGTCTTTCAACGGGTATTTACTTCTGTGTGCAAAAATTGCTGCTTATATAACTATACCTTTAATTCACTTCAGAAGCAAGTATCAGCTCTAGGCAGCAATGCTAGGAGTTAGTCACTTAACAGCCAGTATTTGTGTTTGCCATGAATTTCAAGGAGCCACCCTGGCAGGTGGTACCCTGTGGTGGTGTCAAGTGTTTTCATTGCAACCAGCCTGTAAATGTGTGTTAAATATTTCAGTCTTGTAGCAAATTTCAGTTGCTACCAGCAGAGTAAAATGTTTAAGTCCCACTGAGCTGTCTAGTCTACCTGCCCACCTGCACAACACTGAGGCAAATTGCCCTGTTCCTCTGAAGTGATGTTTATACCTTCCTCCTTTGATTCACTTTTTGGCTTCCTCTCCAGGTGTTGGTGTTTCTTATAACTGCAGCAGTGAAATCTTTTGTGGATCTGGTCCAGAATCAGAGCCTGAGACAAGAGCTGTGGCGCAGTTTATCAAAGGGAAGAAGAGTGACATTTTGTGCTATCTAACAATTCACTCCTATGGACAGTACATCCTCACTCCATATGGTTCCACAACTGAACCTCCAAGTAACAGTGAAGAACTGGTAGGGCAAAACATTAATCTTCTACACTTGTAGAGAACAAGTACAGGCGGTAGCATGTGGCACAACTCTATTTGTCCACATGCCTTTACTTTGGAGGAGCTGGGCTTCTTCAGGGACTTTTCTCCCAGAGTTACTGACACGCTTTGCAGTACCAGCAAAGTTTATTTGCTTCAGAATTAATCCTAATTCTTCATCTTAAATCAGAAAAGTTGAACTATTACAGATAGGGTTACAGCAATGCCAAGTGGAGAAGAGCGCCAAGTTCTTGCTGCATACGAGAATGCGTTTGCACTTCAGGATGCCAACACATCATACACACATGGTTGTCACAGCTGTGTTCAGACAGGGCACAAATGTGCTCACTAGGAGAATGGGAGCAAAGTAGGGTCCTACATCTTGCTTATTTCTCCCCTCAGTTTGTGAGCATTCTAAGTTGAGTTCATTAACACGTCTGTTTCTATGATTCTATGGAGATAACTGCTCCACCTCTGTGTCTCCTGGGAGCCAAGTGCTGGGTGATGCACTTTGATCACAACAACCCCAGGCAATGCTACAGGCTTGGGGAGGAGCGGCTGGAAAGCTGCCTGGTGGAAAAGGACATGGGGGTTTTGGTTGACAGCCAGCTGAACATGAGCCAGCAGTGTGCC
>JANHGN010002363.1:26411-51955 GCA_024605025.1 Megaceryle maxima
ATATTAGGAAGAAATTCTTCACTGAGAGAGTGGTTAGGCACTGGAACAGGCTGCCCAGGGAGGTGGTGGAGTCACCACCCCTGGAGGTGTTTAAAAAACAAGTAGATGTAACGCTTGAGGCTGTGGTCTAATGGATAGAGAGATGTTAGGATGAAGGCTGGACTTGATGATCCTAGAGGTCCTTTCCAACCCTAATGGTTCTATGATTCCATGAACATTCCAGTAGCTGGAGCAGTAGTGAAGAGCACACAAGAGTTGGGTTTCGACTTCATGTGAGTCATTGGAGAAGTCATTCAGTCTGTCTGTTTCTAAATCTGTTCAGTTTCTACAGATGGTGGGATACATGGCAATATACCAAGTGTAAGGGTTCAATCACTACTGTAGTCAGTATCAGCATGCTATACAATCACTGCCTCTAATTCTCCAAAACACACCCCTTTAGCTTTACAACAAAGCAAATTCTTTCTCCGCCTAATAGCAGAGTAATTTTTAAAGTTTTAACATAATTTGCATTAAAAAAAATCAAGAAGAATTAGCCCAAACATTTCTAATAGGTAATATGAAAACTTAAAGCTGATCATATGTAAATGTAAAGCTGAAAGAGACAAAAGTTTTGGTCCACTAAGAATAATTGCTATATGTACTGGCACTGATGACAATGTTGTTCCTGTTTTAAACTTAAAGATGCAGGTTGCAGAGGAAGCAGCTGTTGCCCTGATGGCAAAGTATGGGACCAAATATGAAGTAGGACCAACTTCTTTAATTTTATGTAAGTTTCTTTACAATTCCCTTTGATCGTTCTGTTTTTCAAAGAGATTCATTCTTGTGTCACAGGCATCAGTAAGTAGCGTTTGCTGAGTTTCCTCTTTGAGCAGTATTTAATGGACTGGTTGATTGGAACATCTAAGCAGCAGTCATTTGAATACAAGGTAACACTCTACATTATAAAGCTGACTGCAAGGAGGAAGGAAGCATTGATCAGAAGCTGGTTCCTACATGATTTCCTCACAGATACATCACAGGGGACAGAAGGAGATTGGTGATCTATCATCCTGACCCTGCTGAAGTCAGCAGCAAAACTTCCATTTGTCTTCACTGGAGTCAAGCAAAAATTAAAATCCCAATCAGTTCTATAGTTATTCCATCAGACATTGTGTGGCAGCTGCTTGCAGTGCTGGGTGAAATAACGTTGGTTTCAGCCACAGACTCCACACCACAAACACACTGTCATGGCTGATACTAGCTGACAGCCTTTACGTAGAGGACTAGAGGGCCCTAGAAACTGCCTGGTAAACCAAATCTTTTCCCAGTAAGCAGTAAGTCATACTAGTCACTCAGAACAGTAAGCAGTTGGCTCCAGTAGCCACAGTGTTCTACATGTTTACATCATCTGTCTGTGCCAGTCCCGGAGTCACACAAGTCACCTGCTGCATGAGCAATGTGGTTAAGTATCAGGTAATGTGTCCCTGCCTAGCACTGCATTTTGCCAGGGTTTGTACTTATACTGAATAGGTAAGAAAAAAGATCCTCGAGGCAGATGAACAATGATAGCAGTAGTAGTAGAGTAGCCGAAAATTTTTCAGACTTGACTAAAATTATTCTTAAGAATGAATATACAAAGAAATTCCAGGCAGTGTCAATGTAGGACATGAAGTTCCAAAACAGACAAGTGGCCAATCCATCTTGTACCCCACACTAATCACAGTAAAATGCTTAAGAGCACAGAACCCCTGGAACTCATCTCCTGTTATTGTACAATGCCATCTTACACAGGATTATTTGACTTGGGAAACTCCATGGAAGACTTTAAGTAAAATTAAGAATTACAGCACCATGGGGCTCTGCTCTTTGTGTCACAGTCATGTGCCATTACTGCTTAGTTTAGGGATTCTGGCATAATCTTGCATTAACTATAGCAAGAACTATCTTCAAAGAACCATCCTTAACACATATATTTCCCTTCTATTTTTAAATTCACAGACAGTAACTCAGGCTCCTCACGGGACTGGGCTCACATGATTGGCATTCCTTTCTCCTACACATTTGAACTGCGAGACAAGGGTATTCATGGATTTGTTCTACCCTCTGACAAGATCCAACCCACATGTGAGGAGACTATGTTGGCCGTGACAACTATCATAGACTATGTCAATCAGAAGTACTTCCCAGATGGGGCTGTGATGCTGACCTCTGGCATCAGCATGGGCCTGAGCCTTTGCCTTAGTGTTGTACTTACATGGACTGTCTCTTAAATACAGCAAGAGACTCCCATGCAAAGTATAATGTCCCTTTGAAAAGTCAAAATTACATAAACAGAGGAACCAAATGTCAAGTATTTCAATAAAGGCTCCTTCTACAAAAATACAAGCATCCATGTGTGGTTTTGATAGCTGTGTTTTTGGGGAGGAGGAGGAAAGGATAAGAGGGGTGGCAATTTCCCAAGCTTCATTTGCTGGCTTTGCAAGAGGTCAGCCTGAGTTTCCTTGGGGGAAGAGGAAAGGGGGAAAGAACACTACTGCTCCTGGGTTCTTCACCATGTTCTCAGGGGCTCACATGAGCCAATACAGCCCTTTTGTCAGCCACAGTCCTGCTCTCTCATGATTCTCCCCACTGCCTGACTCCGCTGACTCCTGGGTCTTCCTGATATTAACAGGACACCTGTGAGACTTAAATGTCCCAGGTTCCCACTACAGAAAACTGGACCGTTTCCTTGACATCCACCTTCTTTCCTTAAACTGCCAGATTGGGATTTACCAGAAAATACAGGGCCTCAAAAGCTGGTGAAAGGTCATAATCAGGCAACCATCGACAGCAGCCCAAACAGCTGAAGAGTTGAGCTGGTGCAAGTGTGTGGGGACAGACAAGAGGTGCAGCCCTGTCACTTAGATGCAGTCAGATTAGTGAAGACAGAAACTGCCCAAATCCATCAAAAACACAAAAGGGAAAGGAAAAAGGAAGATGAGGATGGATTGCTATTCCTACAGAGCAGACCAGAGAGTGATTTCTTTGCATCTTCAACTTCCAAAACTGTGTGACTGCTGGCAACAAGTATTCTCAAGTCAGACTCCTAAAGGATTTGATTACAGATGGCACATAAAGAAAGTCTATTTACAGAGGGATGCCTTTCTTAAAAAACACTGTAATCCTTTGAGGCTGACTCTGCAGAAGGACTTAAAGAAGGCCTATATATATATAAGGATTCTATATATAGAAGGACTCTATTTCATTGAAATAGAGAAGACCTATTTTAACCTGTACTATGTCTGCTTTTGAATTCAGGAGTCCTGCATCCCAGAAATATTTCCATCAGGCCTGACTATTACAAATAATAAGATAGATTTTTAATATTTTTTTTTTTCTGATAGAAAATGAAGAGTCCAGGGAAGAAGGGGAAAAAAAAAAATCTCTGATTTTCTTAGCAAATTTCAATGTTCTTGAAAACTGAGAGTGTTCTAACTGGACACTTTGAACAAACTATTTTCAAGTTTGGGGAGGGGTATGCTTTTTTCCCCCCACCTGCTTGAAGCTTAGTGATGGCAAATGCAGTTCAAGAGTTTCTGCCAGAAAACTCACACATAAAGGACATGGTTATAAAGTGCAGCAAGTCGGTGACTTGGCTGAGATGTCATAGAGGGTCTGTGGCAGAACCTGGAAAACCCTTTTGTTCAATTCTCTTCCAATGCTGCCAAGAGAAGGATGCATATCACTTGACTTGTGACTGTTGCAAAAAGAAAGAAAAAAGGTAAACTCTTACAATCACTTTTCCAAAGCACAGCTTCTTTTTGTCATTTTATCTGTACAAATTCTCCTGTGTTCATTGTCCACAGATTATTACCAATTGGTGTATCTAAATCTGTCTAACTCCTGCAGGTTCCCCAGAGCATAGTCCTTCCAGACCAACCACTCATTTACAGTAAGACCCATCTGTTGCTGGGCTCTGTAGCAGAGGGTGTCACTAATTAGCACTTCTCCCCACAGGAGCATCACTCCCCAAACTTATGTTTAGTTTAGAATGTGACTCATAAGTCTTTATATTTGCATCCGTATATTGTGTCTTTGGAACTGTAACAAACAAGACAAGTCTGTCTGGCCCATGACTGTGAGCCATCTTTAAGCAAGTGGGGTTTGACCACGAGTATTTCATAGCCATTTGCTGGCAAACAGCAGTGAAGCTCCCCAACGCCATCAGCAGCAGATGGCAGTGCTCTCTGGGGACCAATGCCCACATGCTCACCTTACCAAAGCCAACCCAAGCTTGGGCTGCCACCAAGCACTTTCCAAAACTAACCTATGATGACTACATGGGTACAAAAATGCTGCCAGCCATGGCTTCTTTACTGGATTCAGAGACATTGCACAGCCTGTATGCCTAGAGCCAGAGAGGAAGGGAGCTGGTTTTGCTGATTTGGGATATCTTTGGATAAAATTCTTTACCACTGCAAGATACAACTAGGTGTGTCCCAAAGTTAATTGGCAGGTTTCCGTGGATTGCCTCAGTCCCTCATTAGCTCTTCTTGTAATAACCACCATCAGGCAGGGAAAGATGACCCTGCATATGGCACTTAGGCAGAGGCATGAGGGAAAATTTTACTTCCAGCATTCCCAGAATTCAAGAATAATAGAAGCAGAGAGGAAGAGTTGGCCAGAAAAAAAAAAAAAAAAAAAGTAATATTTTGCAATAATCATTATCTAGAAGAATGTCTGTTGCTGTCAGCACACAGATCATGCCTGATCTTACAGCTCCTTGGATCTACCAGCAATTATTCACTCTGCATAGTGAAACCACAGATGAAGGTTGTGTGGAAGTAGCACCTTGGCCCCACTGTCATTGCAGAACAGATGCCCTGCAATGAGTACTTACAGCCCCTTTTAGGAGCTACCATTGCACAAGCAAGCCACAATCACTAAAAGGCCAAGGCTGCAGCAAATTGATCTTTAAAACATTACATGGGCTCTATATTTCACACACCCTCCCAGTTTGCTGACTTCTCTGTGTACCTTTTGTTCTTCTAGAAGACTGATATGTCTGGCTGACGAAAATCACTACAGAGGATGTATTTTATCAACCATGTTTTGCAAAGGAAGATTTTAAAGAAAAAACATAGTATGGATGTCTCTAATGAAATTCCCCTTGTTCTCATTAATTCATTGCCTGTCTTTCTCTTCCCCACGTTCCTTTGTTGCTTTCTCTGACCCTTGCCAGGTTGTGCTTTATGATGAAGTATGAAAAGAGCTGCATTCTGATTTCTTGCATGTCAGCTGGAAGCACAGCATTGTCCTACTGAAGTAACAGTGTGACTTTAGATTTACTCATGTGTAAACCTACACAAAACTGAAAGTTATCATGCAAAACCAAAAGTTTCTTTCACTGATTGATCTTTCTCCCTGATCATTTTACCAAGAGCCATGCCCCTTCTCTTTCATTATCACAGTTAAACGCCCAAATCATGTCTGGTTTTTGATATAATTAGTATTGAGAAGGTTTAATTACTTTTGGTCATTCAGGTTATTGAATAAAAACATGGGCATCCCAGTTCTGAGTAGCAGTGTTCTCCATTATCCCTGTGAATATTTTGTCTGTAATACAAAAAAAAAAAAAAAAAAATTAAGAAAGGAAGAAAGGGCCATCAGTGATCTCATTCCATTTCATGCAAAGAGCTCTTCTCTCTGCTAATTTCTCTTCCATGCTATGTTAATTTGATACAGTCCTCAGGCTCCTAACAAGTTAGCAACACTGCCCTCATTAAGGGAAGTAGAGATATCACAAGGGAACTATAATATTAAACCACCCTGTGTACCCTCATTTCTTAGAGCATCGCATGATGGAAGCACAAAACCCTACAGTTTCAATGGGAGTGGGGAAAACACTTCTGTCGGTTAACCTTCCTGGGGAAACATTTGCAATGCAAGTTGTTACTTCCTGATAAACTGCTTATGCTTCAGAAATACACTCAAATATTATTCTTTTGTGCAGATTATATTCGAAGCAAAAAACTCTCAGATTTGAACGTCTTAGATTGTGTATGAAAACTGGAAGCAGTCTAAACTGGAAAAAAAATTGCTCAGAAACACAGAAAGATGTTCTCAGTGTCTTTCAGATATTATCCTAGATGGAAGTGTATTGATTAGGACAGCTGAAGACCTAACCATTTGTGTCCCAAATCCCTCTAGCTAAAACTCTCCTTTTTCCAAAGTAGCCTGGGACCTACTTCAGACAGAAGGGTCAGGCTCTGAATTGAAATCAAAGCCAGTCTTGGGTTTCCTCAGCCTACAACCTGTAGATATTCAGGGTCCTGATAAGCTTTGTCTCATTCCCTCTGTCTTCTTCTGGCTTCATCCAGAGCTGGCTTTTCTTGACTAGATAGGATGTCCAGATATACCACATGCAAAAATCACAGCAGAACCCATTGCTTTGATGAGATGTGCTGTGCTCACAGTTTCCTTCCACATAAATAGCTGGCCAAGGCTGCTTTGTTTTCAGTACTGCTAAGCTGAGAGGGGACCAATAATAAGAAAAAACAAACAGAAGTTATGAGTGGGCATTAGAATTAGCAAACTTGGGTACTCTTAATCAGAATTGTGTCTAAAATGCATTTTATATTTCCTGCATCCTCCTTCAAATGAATCTGGATGATCCTTCTTGGTACAAAATATAAAGGAATAATTTGATGACAGCCTGTCATCGCTTATTCCTGTCTGCCAAATCTCCTGGTGTCTGTTTATGTGCACAGGAGGCATTCATAAAACCAGCTTCTTTTCCACAAGTTGGTAAACAAAATTCATAAGGCAGCCAGTGGCAAGCAGGAAGAGCGAGTGCAGTGTTGTGCTCACACCTTTTAATTCATCTCGGAATACTGACCCAAGGTGCATCTCATCACAGACGCACTCTGTTGTGGGGGAATGCCTCAAATAAAGGCAATGCCATTTAGGGCAGGAGGTTGGGATTGCATAGTACCAACTGCAATGGAAAATCCCTAGAGGAGAGAGACCATTTGTGAAAATGATGGAAATTTATTGTGCTGAGAAAGCACAATACACTGGCTTTCTTTGTGGGAAAGAAGAAACGGATAGGTCACAAATGGACTAATAATACCATTTTTTCCTAGATTCAGCTTCTTGTGCATGAGTGTCTAAAAGACACAGCTCTTGCTTTGAAAATACAAACCCTTCCTCTTCTCAAACACCCATACAGCTTTACCTGGGAGAGGGATGAGGAGGAAAAGGATTACCAAGGTATGTTACTTAGCTCTGATCAGTGAGGCATTGTATGGAAGGACTAAAACTAAGGAGAGAGATACTAAGCACAGGAATAACCAGGCATCAAGGAACACAAGAGCAGGCAGCTCACTCTGTGATAATTAGGTGTAAAAGCCTATTTCCCAGAGTCACATAACAGAAGATTCCACCCTGAGATTGCAGTACAGGGTTTTATGTCATTTACTGGTAGGGCAAGGGCAGGCCAATCAACTGATCGTAGCAAGGATCCTCCGTCGGCTGCCATCACCTACCACACAAAGAAGTAAGTTTGTTATTTAATGCCTGTGTTCCTAGTTTCTGAAAAGAAAACAGAAACACAAGAATCTATGATAAAGGTCAATTTACTCCAAATTGTCTCTTCACACTTCAGTCACTGTTTCTGAATATTCTTTAGATTTGCATGTTGTGAGTTTTGGTTTGTTTTTTTTCCAAGCCACCTAGTTAGAAACAAATGAAGGATTCTTTAAATTTGGTTCAGGGGGGCTTGTGCTTTAGCTTCTACTTGAAAAATTAATCTTCCTTAGGATAAACAATGCCCCTTGTGGTTGAACACTTGTGATACTGGAACTGTCTCTGAATTCACTGTTACTTGCTTCACCAGTTATCTGTGAGATTGACATGAACCAGTTATGGTGTGGTTTTGAAAACCCTTAAATGGATCATTATCTAGATGTAGAAACCTGGGAAAGCCAGCCCTGTGTCAAACATTTCAGTAGGAAATATTATACAAAAGGTCATGCTCAGGAGGGACAAACTGTGCTGCACCAGAAGAATGTAATTCTGTTGGGGAAATGATTGCACAAGAGTGCACAGCCCAAATGCATTACTTGGCATTGCTCCCATCTCAGAGGCAGGTATCAAGCTACTTGTGCAGTGAGAAATCTATACAGCTCTCTTTTGTTTACTACCTACAGAATCCCATTAATTTCATAAACTTGTTGGTACTTTAAATCCCAAAAACGTTGTCCATGGATGTTCTTAGCATCTGAGCAACTGGGAATCAGTAATAGTCATGGGAAGGGGCAAGAAGGGGAATAAGGGTTAATAGTAATTCTTCATGGAAAGCAATCTATATTATTTTTTAATTTAATTCAGAGAGCCAAATTTAAAGGATTCTTGACGGCCGAGGCTGTTTTCATCATGCTGATCCCGTGTCTTATTGAGTAGGACCAGAGTATTACTCCTTTTTTTTGTGACCCTGAGTTACCAAGGACATGCTGGGCAAGCAGCCAAGGTAATACAAGCTCAATAATAATAATCTATCCTTAAAGTTAACATGATGGCTATTACATGATGGCTGTGCCAATTGGAGGAAGGTTAGAACTTCCAGCTCTGGTAACTGCTTAACTTAGCACTTTTTTTAGTGCATGAGAAATGTTATAAAATAAGGTATATATCTTACGAGTGGGATAAAAGTCATGAAATATAAGCGGCAAAGAAATGGAAAGAAGTAGCAGAATGATGGGGGTGGAGAAACAGTGAATCCAAAAGCAGTTTTGGCATGGTTGGGGGTTTTTTTTGAAAAAAAAAAGAAAAAAAAAAAAGAAGAGGTAGTAAAACTCCCCTGGTTCCATCTGCACATAGGACTGTCACTGTGTGTGCCAGAAGAACAGATCAAGAGATTGATAGGAGCCCTGTTCTATTTAAAGGACATGGAAATGTGAGGAATCAGAAAAGTTAGAAATGACGGAAGAGGCCAATGAAAGATTGTCTCTCTCCTAGGATTGCTTCCTAGGGTACGTTTCTGAGGACGGTTGTCTAGTTGAGTCATTGAAGTCCCAACCTCTTCTCTTCCACAACTGTAGAGTTGCACTTTTACCTTCAGTTTCGACCTTTTCTGGTACGTATGACTTCGTTGAGCACAGGAAATATATATTTCAAATACAGATACATTTCATATATATACCTGTTTTGCTTAGCAAGTCTTACTTGTCTTAGTTATTTCTGTGGATCCCATGGACTCTTGAGGATTCAGAGGCAGCCACTGACTTCACCCATTAATTATCTATCCTGTGACCCACAGTGTCCCAGGGGCTGAAAAAGAGTAAGTTCCAGAAGTTGTCACTTGTGTTTGACTGTACGGATAGACAGTCATGAGGCCTTTTTTCAGTTGTAATTTGGGTTTTGTTCAGGTTACCAAGAATCTGATGTTGTATCGATTGTGTGCTTTTCTCAATAACAGCAGCAGGAGATTGAGCTCTTTCACCATCTTTCAAGGAAAATCAGGACCTCCAGCTCAGTTCTCTAGCCTAAGACAGCTGTTGAGACAAAGCTTGTTCTAACCCTACACCTACTCTCTAGTCAGGATCACTCAAAGTAGGGAGTCTGGTCAGTCCCACTGATGTAGCTGTTTTATTCTTCAGTCATCCGCCTGGTGAAGGTCCCCTCAGAGGGGCTATATTGATGCAAAAGTGACTAGGAAAGAAGCTGCTATTTATTTTCTGAATAGGCTAGAATGGCACTTTCCCATACTGTAGATTTTCAGGGATAGACACTATTTATTTCACCTCCCTGTATAATCAAATACAATGACACACACTGCAGAACTATATTAGAGTTCTGGTTTTAAACAGCAAAAATATTACCCTTTATGTGACTATAGTACCTCCAGTGAGACCAACACAGTGAGGCTTACATGGCTACTGAAAGTCTTACTCTTAGTAGCAAGAGAAAGTACCCAACAAAGCACATTTGAACTGAGGGGAAAGAAAACCAGCTTGAAATGTGGACTGTAGAACGCAGGGTGGGCCCAGATCTTTGGAGTCTCAGTTAGTGACCTTCTCATGATCCTGTAGCATTCAAACAGAGCCACGGAGCTTTAAAATGAAAAATGGCTTCAAATTAAAAGAAATTGTTAAAGCCACATAGCATCCTAGAGCTAATCAATATTTTTTGCCCATCATATTTCTCTTATGGAATATTTTTGATACTGTAGTGCAAATTTCTCATTTTGCTTTTCTAGAGAAAAGTCATGAAAAGCACACATGTTTAACAGGTATTCTACTGAAATACACACTGCTTAAAGGTCCCCTTTTTTGAGAGAGACCTTAGATTTCAATATGAAGAGCAGCAGGTTTTACTTAGAGGACTAAACCCAGATGTTGACATGGTGCTACAGGATTCTGTGAAATTCTTGACTCCACCTCTTCCTCAGCTTCAAACACAGAGAAACCCACCAGGAACATTAATATGATGATGTGTCAGGAGCAGACTACAGCGAGCAGGTGGGGAGTTCTGACCTCACAGAAAGCCAGAGAGTCTCAGAGGGCTCTTCACTAAAGAACAGCAGCATTTTCCAAAGATGGGAGTGGAAACAGAAGCTGCTTAAAGGGAAATCATCCTTTGTTGAGCAGTCATTTTTTTCTAGATGAAGAGAATTTGCTAAACCACAATGTACCTCCAAGATGTACATATAAATATTAATACATTTAGGAGAAAATACAGTTGACTAGAATTTCAATGGCAATGTTAAACCTGATGTACAGACTATTCAAAATTTAAGCTTGAAATCAGTCCAGCACACCAGCAATGTCTCAGAAATTTCTAACGTTTCTGTCACCATGGTAGCTAAGCGGTGGTGGGCTTAATTCTGCACTCACTGAGACCATAGTCAAATTTCTCCTGGCCTTAGCAATGCTGGATCTGACCCTGTAAATCCTAACATGCTTGAGACCAGAGCTCGGTTTCTGAAACCTTTCTACACAGTTTCCCATGGCAACTTGGGT
Source organism: Megaceryle maxima (assembly GCA_024605025.1). NCBI lineage: Eukaryota > Metazoa > Chordata > Aves > Coraciiformes > Cerylidae > Megaceryle > Megaceryle maxima. The sequence continues at coordinate 37,394 of JANHGN010002363.1, forward strand.
TGGGAATTCTGTGGAGACCATTCACTTGATAGATGTCTGGGAGAGATTTCTTTCATACAACAACAAATCCCTGACTGCTTAAAAGAACTATGTTGACAGCCCAACAGAAAGCCATGCCATCCACTCCTTGGGCAGCAGGCACTTTTGGCAACGTGTGCCAATTTAGAAGACCGGGAACAGTAAGGCAGGGGAATCAGGAGTCAGACAAGGTCCCTGGAAACTTCCAAGCTGTTTAAAAAGAAGGGAATTGTTGCCTTGGTTAAATGCAGTTCCCCATCTCTTACAGCCAACCAGACAAATCAACCATTGTACTAAAACATTTCTCTTGGCCTCAGTGGATGATGGTAAAATGTAAAGATTAGATAATATGTGGAAGCATACACAATAGCTTCTCAACAAAATCACCAACTCTGTGGGATAAAGGCACATCTACAGCCCCAGGTCCAGAGATGTAAAGTCTTAGACTCTAATCACCTTGTGGTTTTATCCTCTTTTCCTGAAGAAGTAAGCCCTGAGAGATCACACCATCTATCTCTCAGCCCCTCTTTAATAACTTGTGAACCAGCTGGCTGCCTTTAGACAAATGGCAATGGGAAAGAAGTAACAGAACTAAGAAGTTGCTACAAGCTCTGTAAAAAAAAAAGAGGCTGCATGAAGTACAGATCCCACATTAGTGCCTTTAAGAGGGAGGGGGTGTGTGATGAGGTCGGTAACTAGGCCTTGTTTGAAAAGATCAGGGGGGTGCCTCTCCAAGAGGAGGGCAGAGAAAATTGAGGGTGGTTTTTGGCACACTTATGAGGAGAAGTGGGTTACAGACTCTGTGTGGGCAGGGACACAATTTCAGAGGAAAACAGACTTCATTAATTCTGCTGCTTGGTTGTATTACTGTTTTCTGTGAAAACGATGAGGATTATTAGACATAGTTGATTCAACTGCATTCCCAACATGAAAAGGCCTGAACCAAACCAGAAGAAGATGATGAGAAAAGACAGTTGAATGCTGAGAAGCTATGTAATATGTAGTCATACACAATAAGAGCCAGTATCAACATATAACTTACACTGCATGTTAATTAAAGTAGTGAACATGCTTAAAAGCCCTCAAAAAATAGGAAAGAACCTGCAGGACATTTAGAGCAAGGGTGGCACCTACACAAATTGGTGTGTATTTTTTGGACATACCAGTGTTCAGCCAAAGGTTGTTCTGAGAGTTCTTTGATCCTTTGGAAAGTTGGGCAAGCCAAAACACCTTGCTGTTGCACTGCAGCTCCCTGTGGAAGTGTTAGAACTCACCATTGCACTCTCTATTAACGCACTTGAACAACTTTCTGTTTTGTAGGAATATGCTTAGGAGTATCAGCATAAATGCTTACAGATAAAGCAAGTGTCTGCCCTAAAACAACACATCTTTCTTACAGATCTCAGACAAGACCTGTGTAGTGAAATGAGGGAGCTATGAGCTATGCAGGAGCTGCCTTTACGGAAGTGACTACAGTCAGATTCTGATCCCGTTTGTGGCTTGAAAAGCAAGAGCAAGCCTATACAAATTGCCAGGCTTTTTTCCCATTTAAAGCCAATGGGGAACAAAATGTGGTTTGTATGTGAATTTAGCTCCTGCTGAAAAGAGGACTGTCTCACTCTTCAATTGTTAAAATACAGCTTTTTTAAAAGCAAGCAGAAGGCAAGGCAAGGAAGGAGTCTTGCTCTACAATTAGGAAGACCCGTTAAGAACATGCCCCACATCTTCATCAGGTGACAAGATGATAATCTGGAACAACTTTTTCTGTTGAATTAGTGTCACAAGGCTCCAGAGGACTGCTAATTCCCTTTCCTACAATGACTCAGGCTGGGATTTCCCCTAGTTTTATTAGCCTAGTTGCTATTTTACCTCCTACCCATTTTGTTGCTTAGGAGACTGATAGTCATGAATAAAAAAAAACCAAACCCTAAACCAACCAACCAACCAAAAAAAACCCCCAAACTAACAAAAAACAACACAAACAAAACAAAACACCCAAGGCCCAGTCTTACCACTGAAATCCCACATTATGGAATGCTGAATGCTCTTTCCCTCTGGGATCTGCCTGCACAGAAAGAACATGCTTTGCTAGTACAAAGAATTGCCAGGGAAGTAATTTTCCAGGCACAGCCACTGTTTGCTCTCCAAAAGCCAGGTAGTTTAGACTTATTTTTTATGGCTTTGGGGCAGTAACAGAAGTTCCTCCAGCAGAGCAATGTAACTGGGCAATGATTTATGGGGACGAGGGCAGGTTATATGACAGTCATAGAACAGAACCGCAATTTCCCTGTCATTACATCAGGACTGTGCAGTCCTATAATAATTATATTTACATCCCTGTGTAAACAAAACTGTGCAACAAATTCAGTGGCTCCTTTCCCTAGGGAGGCCAAGCCTATTTGTATACATCCAGACTGGTATGAATATGGTGCCCCATAATTACTGCCAGGACAGTTCCTGTCCTGTTTCCATCAGGAGATTTCAATCTGCTTCAGAAATGTTGTCATCATCATTTTCTTTTTTCCCCTTACATTTTTATCCTCCGTTTCCACCTTTCATTTTATAGAAGGTAAAACTGCAGCCAGGAGAACAGCTCAACAATAAGAGGTGCTGAAAATTCCTGGATCCTGGTCTGGTCCTCTAAAGGATGGGTATCACTCTAAAGAGAAACCAGTGTAAAATGCTGTAAAACTTCACACTAGCTAGCAAATGAGTCCTGCATTACAAGCCCTGTCTCCTGTTATGTTCTGACTTTTCAAAAGGACCAAATACATAAATTTTTCATGTGGGGTTGAAGCTCTTTAGATTTCATCCCTCTTGAAAATGCTGGTGTTTATTTTTAGGATCTCAACCACAGGTTTAAGAATTTAATATCAAGCTCCTGTGCTTGACTTGCTGAATGTGTGGGTTTCTGGCACACGTATTTAAAAAAAGACGTGTTATAAATTGGCTTCCTAGGGCCTGAAGACTTTGGAAAAAGACTTATGAAAAGATATGCAGCATTAGAAAGCAGAACACCTTCAAAAACTGCTGCTGTACAGGATGACTCATAAAGTGATACCACCGATTTTGCTAGTAACAACAGAGGAAAATTATGTCCTAGATCAAAAACATTCCGATGTTGCGGACCTGTTCCTGGGGACGACGTATGACACATTTTACCAGGCTTGTTTCCTCAGCTCAATAAAGTGACTGAGAAAAGAGATAATACCAGCATATTCAATGCAAGTGGTAGGCAATGAGCGGGTAAGTTCTCATGTCTTGATCTTGCTGTTATTTGTAGGTACTGACATATTTCCCTTGGACTTCAGGAAAGTAGGACTGACACCAATATAGCTGTTCTCAAAACTGTTGTTCCTATCTCTTGCTCTCTGACTGTTCTTTTACAGATTCCCTCTCCAGGTAGCTTGTTCATGTCTTATCTGTTTGCCTACACCAGCAGTCATCTATGTAGCCCTTTGCCTTTAAGTAACATTTGCTTACTGTCCAGTGGTCCTTTGGAAGAGCTGGCACTTTTACTGATCTATCTGAAGCACATATGAGATGACAGACCATTAATGCCCTTTCAAAATTACTGTCCTCCCACTGGCAGAGACAAGGACATAAGATGGGTTGCATGTGAACCAAAATGTATGATCAAGAAAGATCAAAGAGACAGAGGCACTTGCCCACAAGGAGAAAGCTTGTGAGGTTACATTCAAAAGATGGTGATAAGTGTTCCATCATGGAGTGACAACCTAGGGTTGAAGATTCCTAGGGAGGGGGGGAATATGCATCATGACCAGCCCACCCTTCCTTTATTGTTAAGATGGGAGGATTTATGTATTAACTTCTACTTCTGTAGCTCTTAAGACCAGTGCCAAGAGATATGGGTATGACAGTGACATTTAAAACAAAGACAGCGCCTCCTCCACAGTGCACATACCTTCCTACCTAGACAGTATGTAGCATGAGGAGACAGTGACACATAATGAGGAGACAAATGGGGGGCAAAGCAAGAGCTAAGCCAGGGGCACTAGAACAGACTTGCTGCTCAGTCACAGGCAGAGGCAAACATCCTGACTGATGTCTGCTGCAAGCTAACTGGGTCATGCTGGCTGTGAAGACAATTCTTCTTTTCAGTGCCATCCTGCTTCTGCTACAGACATCAGTAATAACACAATTCAGCTTATGTGACTTCAGGAACCCACAGGTAACTGCCTGGAGCCCCCCGTACAATCCCCTTGCCTCCATCAAGGAGAGGGCACCTCCATCATGTACGTGTGCTTTAGTTCCCCTTTGTTTCAAATGAGCAAGAACAGCAGAGTTGGATTTGAAAGTCAGCTCTTCTGTCTCCAGCTCCTGGACTCTTGAGCTCTCATCTGTCACCTCCTTTGGCTGGGAATTGATTGGCTCATCTGGGAACATTTTGCATTAATTTTCTCCACTGATTTCCTTTGTAAACCTGTTGTGCTTCATCTCTTTAGATAATAAGCTCTTCGGTATTCTCTTTAGAGTCTGCATGTACAGCACCAAGCATGACGTGGCACCAGATCCCTGCTTGGAGTGTCCATACTGTACTAAAATCCAAACAGAGCCCTAGGATGGGCAGAGTGAAGAGAAACAACCCCAAGAATTTATAGGGAGCATAAAAAGGGTCAAATTTACCAGTGCCTCATTAGCTTTTGCCATGAAGAAAGGGGCAACAGCATCCATGGCAGCAGCTACCAGGAACGTTCTTGGTGAGGGAAGGGGAGAAGCTAAAGTGAATAGAAGAATAGATTTACTCAAGAAGAATAGAATTGCCCACTTTGGTAATTGTGGTTGCTGGTAAACTGCAGGGACTGGTATATTTCACAGCAACATTCCCTTTCTATTCACTTTAGCTTCTTTTCTAACAGCTTCTAGCTTTTTTTTTTCCTTTTATTTTAATCAAATAGAAACAGTCAGAACTGGGGCCACTTCTGAGTACCTGATGCTTTATTTTGGAAAGCTAAGGAAATAGAGTGTTACCTCCACCTTACCTGAAAGGGATAAAAGACAACACAGACCTTACATAGGCTCCTGCATCCTTGTGGATTGTTATTGCAGGGTTAAGCCCTGTGGTTTTAAGATGGATGAAACTTGTATTAAGAGTGCCTGAGGGATTTTGAACTGGTTTATAAAAATAGTTGCCCAAAGAAGAAAAAAAGAAAAGGGAAAGAAATCTGAAAAACAAATTCAAAACCATAGAGTTTCTAGTGTGCCCATCTATTTCAACTAGTATGATATTAATAGAACAAACAACAGCAGGGAGTGGGAAAAGAAACATATTTTCACTCACATAAAGGGACTGCCTAAATGACTCAGAAATGCAAAAATAAATAAATGGCTCCTTGTGATATGAAACTATATTATATCCATGGAAACAACTCAGCTTCTTAACCGTAACCGAACGTGTTAAATTCACTCAGTTTTATTTGAGGCCATGGACAGATTGAGTGATCCATCTCTATTACGCTGAGATTTTTTTTATACCATCCTCACAGTGCCATTTTTCTTTTCACTAGCAAGTGAACTAGCAAGTAAGTGCGTGTTGTGCATGGGAGGGGGCAATGGAAGAAGAAAAAGGAAAAAGAAAAGGAAAAAGAAAAGGAAAAGGAGGAAAAGGAGGAAAAGGAGGAAAAGGAGGAAAAGGAGGAAAAGGAGGAAAAAGAAAAGAAGGAAAAGGAAAATAAAAAGAAGGAAAAGGAAAAGAAAGAAGGAAAAGGAAAAGACAGAAGGAAAAGGAAAAGACAGAAGGAAAAGGAAAAGACAGAAAAGGAAAAGACAGAAAAGGAAAAGGAAAAGGAAAAGGAAAAGGAAAAGGAAAAGGAAAAGGAAAAGGAAAAGGAAAAGAAAGAAGGAAAAGGAAAAGAAAGGAAAAGGAAAAGAAAGAAGGAAAAGGAAAAGAAAGAAGGAAAAGGAAAAGAAAGAAGGAAAAGGAAAAGAAAAAAATGAAAAAGGAAAAGGAAAAGGAAAAAAAGAAAAAAGGCAATTGTTAGCATTGCACGTGCTGCACTCAGTAAATAAAAGTGATGTATTCTGGTTTCATAAAGGAGATGTTCAGGGTCAAACACATGCTGGCATCAGATGCTGTAAAGTCAAGAGGCGGGGTTTTTTTGTCTTTTCAAATTGGCAAACAGGTATTCCCCTGGAGAAATGGAATGAGGACATAGCAATTAAGTCTCCCGTTCCTGCAATCGGAGTGCTAATAACATCCTTAGCAACTGCACGGTCACTATGGCACCAACAGTATCTTTTGCTCAAATCCTTTCTGATTCATTCTCCTGGTAACTTTGGTGATGGTCAGAGCAGAGGTTACGTACACTTGTTGACACTGTGCTGAATGGTTCCATCAATCTCCATTCTGCAATACTGGACTCTGTTGCAAATGAAAATCAGCTGGGAGGCTAGAAGGGAAGCCAGTAAGTGTCCGGAGAATCTATGCTGTTTGCTTTTCAGAAACACTGTGCAAATGACAAGCACAATGTTTCACTATAGCCTCTCCGCTCTAATAGTCTTAAATGTGAGGCTAATGAACTTTAGCTTTCAACTCCATTGAACCTCATTATACTGTAAACACCCTTTGTGTAACATCTTCTTGTGACTCAGCTGCCAAAACCAATAATGAAGCTATTGGAAAAGAAGGAAAAGAAAAAGCTATGGTCTTAAAACCTAGCCAATCAGATTAATCTTTCCACAGCAAATATTTGTCCTGAGAGAAGCAATGACAAATTATAGAGTTTGTAATGGAAAAATGTGAGATGTTGAGACATTTGTGAATGTTAACAGACACAGAAAATAGCATACAGGAAACACACTAATGGTCTGTCCTTGATGCAGTTGCTTGGAGTGGTCACTGAATTTCTCCTCTAAGAAATTCTACCCCATGCACTGGAGACACGAACAACTTTCATTCACTGAATGTTTGGGGTTCGATTCACTCATCTCCTCTAACTGCTTTGAGCGCTCCAGTGACACAGAAGAGCTGGAAATCCAGCCCTCACTGTGTGAAGGGCTGACTCCCTTGCCTTGGTGGTGGTATAAAATGGGGAAGGAGAACTTACCCAAGACTCCAGCCCTTTATTTTCAAATCTCCATGTTTTGGTACACAGGAAGCCTAACAGTATCAGTCAAGAAGGAAACAAGTGTTCACAGGAAAAAGACAGATGTCATGGAATAAGATTATAAGAAGTCTATGTCAGGTTAACACACAGTTAACAGGAACTGCAGGAAACATTCCCTGGGAGCATATTTTCAGCATCTCCTCCACTGCAGAATTCTGTCCTCTGCTAAAGCCAGTACTGATCATTTTTGGAAGAAGAATAGGTAGAGGCTGTGTGGATCTAGGGTGACAAACATCTATTTCTACACGTGGGAGATAACATTAAAATGGAAGGTAAGGATACTGGGAGGTAGTCAACTGGAGTGGGAGTTTCCAGTGTTACCAACTGAGAAGCAGCTAAATGCATAGTTTCAGAAAGATTTGCAGAGTGGACACTTTCAATAATGACAGCATTTATTATATACTTCTAATTGGAGGACCTCAGTTCTCCATTTTCCTAATTGATTCCTGCAACAAAGATGCCCTGAGTGCTGTATACTGCTCACTGATTGTTGGGTAAACATTACTGGAGTGTCAATATTTGCTTTTTCCTAGAGCTGTCATTGTTTGAGAGGGTATAAGTCATTTGGGATAATGCTCTCTCTACTAGTGCTGTATTAAACACATATGAAAAGCATCTGGTATGCTCATTTTGTGCTTTTTTTTCACTTTTTGTTTCACTTTGCAGTGAAAACAATTGCTAGTCAGTCGATGGAGCTAGAAGCTGAGACAAGTTATTTCAAAGGAACATGATTTTAACTATCCTACTGGTATCCCATTACTCGGGCCTCAGGCTCCAAAAGAAGAATTCAAAATCTTTACCCATTTTACATTCTCAAAGCTGGTCTCCATAACCATATATTCCCCTAACTCTCCACCTCCCTCCCACCCTGGCTGCTGATGCTTTCTCTTAAACTAAAAGTAAACATCTTTATCATAGATAGTTCCCTTCAGAAGTTTGTGTAGCACCTAATGTAATGGGCACCATGCCACTAATTGTTTCTTCTTGGTGCTACCATGACCCAAACCTACACTTTCAGGTTAAGAGGTGTAGGTTCTATTTCTTGAATGAGTAAAACAAAGCCTGACTGTGTTTGGACAGAATGAGGAGCAAAGCAGTTGGTGGTTTCTTGTTAAACAAGGAGGAGGAATCATCTTGTGCTCCAGCCAATACATAATGAGGCCTTCCCGTTATTCCTGGGGCTCATCTTTTCAATTACCACACATATTTTCTCTGTATCCCAAGAACTTGAGCAATAATCAGTGTAGTGGAGCTGGAGATAAGCCCACAATTGCAAGTTTGGGCAGCCTACATAAAGCCTTCACCACAAACTTCATGAAAAATGCTGCTCACTATTTATGTGAAAGTTGCAGCACACAGATTATGGTACTTCTGACAGGGTGACTGAGCTGCATAGCTGTGGACTAATACTTCAGGTAATCCTATTGGTCCTTTGGTCATTCAATGTGTTGGTAACTGCACTTCATATAACACTCTCCCAAGGTAGACAAAAGATCACTATGATTTCTGGTAATGAAATGCCTGGGAAGTCTCCTGCTGCACTTGGAAAAAAGACAGAAGAAAAGTGGATTGCAAAATCCAAATGCTATGGTCTTGGCTCCCTGACGTAGGTCAAGAAGAGGTTGTTTAGAAGCTGACTGCATAGTTCAGATCCAGAAATCCACACCACAGGACCAGAACTTTTGAAAGGACAGCTTTGTTACCCATGGTTGTTTTGCTAACTTCAATGTTTTTCCTTTCTCTTGTTCTATAATCAAGATAGAATATGACCTTGATATTAAAAAATCTGCCTTTCAGTGGGTGTTTGAATTAGGTGATTATTCTTGTGCAAGTCAGTTGGGAAGGTGTCTAAACTCACTACGTGTCTTTTTACATCTGCAGAAATCTGGTTTCATGAATAAGAACTCCAGGCATCAGGAGTAGATAAAACTCTATGGTAAGGGTCTGAGAAGAAATTTGCCTGTTCTGCACTAGAACTTAGACAAAACATTACCAAGATCCTGTCGAACAGGAATTTGTCTTGTCATTAAACTGACTGTTTGGTAACTGCTGGTCTGTGCAAGCCGTGTTTTTCATACTCACTGAAGTGAGTATGAGCCTCTCACAGCTCCAGTTCCAGAGGACAAATTAAAATAAAAAAGCTCATGTTTTCAGCTCTCTGTACATTCTTGGGACATTCCCAACGGATAAGCTATTTCAATGGCCATCACAACACCAAAAATCTCCTTGCTTCCTCTTTTTTCTCTTCTGATAAAACTTCCTCTATCACCGAGCAGAGCTAATGGTCCAGATTTAATCAACAAAAGCATTTACATTTCAAAATAATGAGACCCACTCAGCTGGTAACTTGTTAATTAGCTCTCAAGCATTTTCCCTTTATCCTCGTGTGCTGCAGGCTGGAGCCGACAATCCCTCTAATAAGGGAGGTAACTTGATCAAATGTTATCTTGGAGTTCTATCTTGCTCCAGGCTCAATTTATATCAATCTGTTGATTTCAGGAGAACTACTCCTCATTTACCTGGGGGTAAATGGGTTTATGTATCACACTGTCTTTTCCTAACAAGTTTTTGTCTTCTATTTTTCCACGATGAACATCTGCAAAGAAATTACATTCCTGAACTTAGGCCTCTCTATTTTTTAACAATGCTGTTCTTCCACTCTGGGGAAGAACTTTATACTTAAGGTCAGATTCACATTTACAGAGAAGCTATTTATACCACTTTATAATTCAGTTCCATTTTTTTCTTGGTTTTCACATGAAGGCCCTCCTATGCAGCTATACAGAGGTACCAGAATACAAGTAAGAATCTGTCCATTAATTTTTTTTTTTCTAACATCCAGATACCTGCAAATGAGGATGAATGTAAAGAATGAGGTTCTGTTCCAAATTTCTGTTCTCGTACTAATAAAATCAGAAAGACATAAGCTGGGTTTCACAGTCTTCCCCAGCAGATTCCTTAACAATGGAAAGCTCCACCTATTAGTCCCTAGCAGAGGATATGCTTCAGCTGACCTGCTGGCAATCAGTTGCTCCAGAGACTTGATCGATTTTGTCCTGTGATTATCAATTCTCCAGTCAGACGGAACAGACAAGATCTTAAAGAGAAGATGACATTTTAGGAAATAAAATTAGGGTGTTCTACTCAGCACACAATTTCCTCCTATATCCCAAATTTGCAAGGCATGTAAGTGTGTGCTTAACTTCAAGCCCATGATTAATCACCTCTTTGGGAACAGGAAGTCTCTCCTGACCTGGAGGCTATGACTTCGTTTCTGCAGCTCTATAAATGGGCACCTTCTTTGTTAATTTTTTACTTTCTTCTTCTTTTTTTTTTTTTCCTTCTTTTCTAATTTCCTTGGCTATTTTTTCTGTTTTGTTTTCTCCTTTTTCTTTTTTTTTCTTGTCATATATAATGCATCTGTACAAAGTTGTTCTCTTTCCTAAACACAGCACGGTGAGGAGGCAATTACTTAAATAATAAGGTGGGCAAATAAGTTACAAAAATAGCAGCACACTCTCAATTTTTTTAACAGGAATTAGCATTGCTGAACCAATTCAGTTTCTCTGGAAGCATGAGGACTGAACATGAAGTGTTATTGATGTTTTCTGCTATACATGAACTACTTCACCATGTTTTTGAAAACCATAAATTGGCACCAAGGAGCCACAAAATAGCAATTAAAAAAACAAACCAAACAAACAAACAAAAAACCAAAACAAACAAACCCAACGACAACAAAGACACAAAAATTAAAACAAAAGAGGAAGAATAAAACTTCCATGTAAAACTTTATCTTTCCTACGTCTCCAGGACATCTTTTGAATACCCATCCAATTTTAAGTGTTTGTGACCATGGTAAAAAATGTTCTCATGTGTTATAAACATGGAAAAATGTTGCCAATACTTTAAAAATACTTTAATAAATAAGTTTTATGCTTTAATCAAACATTCAGAGCCTGTATGTGTCGCCTGTAAAACCAATGCAATGATTCTGATTTTCACAGAAACGTGTTCCAGCCCAAGGGTTGGCAGAAGCTGTGATTTTTCATCTGAGCTCCAGGGAATAAAATTCTAGGAATGTGATTCATGAATTGGAGGATCTAAGGTTGAGTGTACTTCACTTGAAATACTTGAAAGGAGTCTAATCACTTCCTTAAAGATAATCTCATGTGCTTATGAGGCTTACTCATGAAGGTTCATTCTATTGCAAGGTTTCCAGCTTGATAGTCCATAGGAGGCATAAATCCCAAAGAGTATTACTCGATAGCCTAACTTTGTGACAAGCAGTGTACTAATTGCCTGCATCTGCAAAAACCACTCATCTGATTAAAACTCCCTGATTAAATAGATGGTTCCCCAGAACAAAGAAAAGAAGAACTGGCAAAGGGGAGGTTACTTAATTTTTTTTTCATGCTACTACTGTTTCTTTTCTTTCTGACTCCTTTTTCTGTACTTCTAAAGAATATTCATCCTCCTAGAATATTCTATCAATAGCACAAGCGTTCACTACAGATTAGCCCAGAGAGAACTCTGATCCACTTTCAGTGTTAAGACAAAACTTGCATTGATACCAATGACTTTGACCCTGGAATATGCATTTTTAGTTGACTTGTCAAAGATCAGCTCTACTGCCTGCTTGGTGCAATGCACACCACGCACCTTAGACACAGAATGAGAAGTGAGAGTGACAGAAAACCTGTTCTGAACTACTCCAGTTTAATTTGGGTATTTGTGGGATTTGGTAGAGAGCCAGCAAGACTAACCTAGTTATAGAACAAGAATATTAGCCACTGCAAGTTAGGCTCTGGACAAATTAGTTTTCAAATACAAATAATTTTAGTTGTGACTATGAATGTATGGTTAGGTTGTTGTTGTCTGGGTTGTTTTTTTTTTTTAATTTTGCGTGATATTTGGAGGCTCTGACCCTACAAAGGCTTGTGCATGTTTGACCTAAACCTCTGTGGAGCAGACTTCCCCTCCTCCACACGTACACATATCCCCTCTGCTCCTCTTTAATTCCTTGATTTCAGCATGTGCAACGTATAAGGTTAAGCGGCTCAGGGATGCTTTGAGGCATTCTGGTCTTTCATCTGTACAGTGGTGTAGGATTTTTCTGCATATATCCACAGCAGCAAGAAAACAGCTGGGCTATTGCTGTAACAGTTTTGTGGGAGGAAGATATAATGGGGAACAGCAGGAGGAAGAATATCTTCAAAAATAGTTCAGTGTAATGTGAGGGTGTGAAGTGGGAAGGGAGAGTAGCAGGCATTAGATAATCTAGGCTTTAAAATCTACTGTATGTGGTTTGTGATCACTGTGAGTTACTCAGCAAAAAAACCAAACCCAAACCTTGCTCAGCCTAAGGCTCTGAATATCCTTACTTGCAGTTCTATGGCTTGTTCACTAGCTTCTCTGCCTGATTTTGTATTTTTTATAAGAAAATTCCTACTTTCCAAATTTTAGTATTGGCAAGCTACTCTTTGGTATGCTTCTTACCCAGAGGAGATTGTTCAATTATGCCCTGGTCCATTTTCTTTACTACTAATACACAGTTGCTTCTTGTCAGCCATTAATAGATAGATATTTTACTATCTGTTTTACTTCACCTACTAAAATCTTATCTATATAGATCCATTGGTGTCTTGCAGCTGCTGAGGCCCCTCCCCACACCCCCCATGACCTAACCTGTCCTTGCTCTAGAAATTATAGTAAGTATTACTATATCCCATTGATTTTTGACATTCCCTCATTCTTCAGAAATGCACATTACGTCAAGTTCTCTTTCCACTGTCATACACTTTGCTTTCAGCTGTTATTATTTTTAAGCTTGGGGTATGCAGACATTGATGGTATTTATTTTTAGACATCTACCTATTTTTAAACAGCTCCTCTGCCTAGCTGCCTACTTTAGGATATACCACTGTGATTTCAGCTTAGTTATCCTCAAGGTCATTTGTCATCCCTGATCCCATCTTTTAGAACACAGTCAACCTGCTGGTGAGTGAAAAAGAAGCTATGTGGAAATGCAGGTACTCTTTACCTGACAAGTGGACTACCCACATCCTACCCAGTGCAGATAATGTGCTGCCTGATCCTGCACAGTGTGACAAGGTCAGAGCTGTGTGGCTGTAAACCTCTTTCCATAAATAGACCAGGGCTGCATTTTCCCTTGGAAATGCTCCTTCATTATCATAAAGACATTACAAAGCTCACGTCTTTTTTTTTCTGTTTTCTTTTCTGTCAGTGGGACAGCTGATTTTTCCTAGCAATTTTTTCCTTGTCATGAAAGTGACAATGAAAAACAATATCTACTTTGAATTTTTCTCAGCTATTCCATTACTGATCTTTCCATTGGCTCATTAGAAACTGTGAGAGAAGGTTTGATTCTTCTCTGTGGAAAGAACATGGGAAAACCTTGTTAGGCTTTTTGTAGAAAAAGAACATTTTCTCTTTTATCTAGCATTTTCCTTCCAATTTTGTATAACATTTCTTTGAAAATACATGTCCCAGTTTCCTTTTAAATTTCTTTATTCTGGTCTGCTACTACTGAAAAGGCTGCAGATGGAAGGGGGGAACTAGGAACTCCCCATGTCAATCAGCTCTATTCATTCAATGGCTGTATTTATTAGTTTCATTAAAAACATATTGAGCAGCCTCAGTTCCCCAGTTCTGCAACGCCTACACAATCCCAACTGCCTTGCCATCCCCCTGTCAGTCAGTGCTCCATCCTGAGGCCTCTCTCAGCTTGAGATTCCACAAGAAACATGAATCCAAGAGGATATCACATGTTTTGGGGTCTTGCTGGTAAGATTTCACACAGTTTGTGGGGTAGGGAGGGGGGGCCAGAGCAGTTAGATGAGAAAATAGAAGCAGTCGAGGTCGACTCATAATTAACTTTCTGTGGGGTTTTTTTGTTGTTGTTGTTTTGGGGTTTTTTTGGGGTTTTTTTTGGTTTTTTGGTGGGTATTTTTTTTAGTTAAAAAAAAAAATAACAGAAAGAAAAAATCTGCGTAAAGCCTGGAAAACATCTCCACTGTTACTGACATTTGGTAATCTGTGACATGAATATACGTGTAACATCTGACCAGCATATTAGTCCTAAACTATGTTTTTGTAGGAAATATGGCACACTGGGCTGTCATCATACAAAGGAGCAGTTCTGAGAGCAGACTGTTAATTTGCTACATTATTAATGCTGAGGCATGGACTGGTTCCCTGCAGAAAATGTTACGCTCTCTATATGCCTCCTCCTGTTCTTATTAAAATCAGAACTATGTGGAAGATCAGAACCATGGCAAGAGTTTGTTCCTTTTGGGGCCAAAAGAATGGGTGCTGACAGAAATACTATCTCATTAGAATGGCTGTCTTTTAGCACTTTTGTTGTTTTGGTTTTTTTTATTTATTTATTTATTTT
>JANHGN010002365.1:0-60798 GCA_024605025.1 Megaceryle maxima
CTGCGGGACTTCTACCGGCCCTTCAACATGAAGTTCTACCAGATGACGGGGCAGGACTTCGGCTGGGACTGAGGCTGGCGTGGGAAAAATCCCCTGTAATTACTTGCCCAGCACGTTTTGCGTATATAAAGAGATATATATGTATGTAAAATGTACAGAAATCTATTTTATAATAATTTATTTTTAATTCTGAAGCAATTAATTCACTAAGCTGCCTAACCGCACTGGCTAGAACGGTAGCCTGTAACCTGTTTAACATTCCAGAGTGTTTAATTCTAATATGTCTCTTTTTTTCTTTTTTTTCCCCCTCTCCTGTTTTCTCCTCTCGTGTGGGTTTTTTTGTTGTGTTTTGGGTTTTTTGATTTTTGTTGTTGTTGTTTGTTTTCTAGTTTCTATGTTTGTTTGGTTTTGGTTGGTTGGTTGGTTTGTAACACAGTGCTTCCATTTTACCTAAACAAAATTTGTATTTAAAACAAAAAAAGAAAGGGTGGCAGGGAGGGGTGGGGAGGGAAAGTACAAATTTATTTTTGTTACGGGTATCTGGCCTTTATAAACACTTGCTTTCCCTATTCCAGTGTCCCAGTCTCTGCTCTGCTCTTGTGCTCCCTTGTCCCACAGCTTTCCAGTTAGTCCTACAGCCCTGGGAGCGGTTTCTCTGGGGCGGGTGGAGGGAGGCTGAGCATCTTCCTGCAACCCACATACCTCTGCTGAGCAGCAGCATATATTCCTGGACCGCCAAGCCATACAGCTCCTGCTCTTCAGCCCAGGACCCTGCTGGGAGGGGAACGTGCTCTTTCTCCATCAGAGAAGCCACGGAGCCTGTGGCACAAGCAGAGCTGTCTTCTCAGCCTACTTTTCCTTCTTGCCTATAGTCAAGGAGGCTCCTTCCCACGATCCCTCTATGCATTTTAAACCTATCCTGTGGGACAAAGGTGAAAATACAGGTATCTGTGTGTGATATGCTCAGTACTGGTCTGGGTGACTTGCTGCTGGGAGGTGGCTGCGCTGGCAATGCAGGGAGCAGCATCTACCCACCAACGATGCTGTCAGAGCCATTGGAAAACATTAGGTTGCTGCTTGGTGCCATCCCCAGCATGGAGTGTTTCCCAGGACACAGTGCAGGCAGCACTACCTCCAGTCCTACAGCTGCTGGAACTTCCCCACCTCTGTGAGACTGGGGAATATCAGCCTGTGCCCTCTTGGTTCCCATGTCTTTGGGGTCCAACGCCCTATCCCTGGTCTCTACCAAGGAGCAGCCTTTGCCCAGAGCCAGGAAGTGCTGCTTTTTCAGCAAGGGTGAGTCTGTAAAAGAGCAGGGGGAAGTCTGGGCTGTACTTGGGTTGGGGTGTTGCTGGCAGCTCAGGCACAGACAGCCAAGGTACCTCTATGGTGTCCTGGGTGAGCTCAGGGGTCACAACCAGGCAGGACAGGAGGCTCTGAGCACTTAGTTCAGGTACAGTAACTTAGAGATCCTTCCTGGACAGGTTGGTGGAACTTTCGTGAGAGCTCAAGCCCTATTTTGTGCACTCAGGAGCTTTTGAAAAGCACCATGTGTGACTGATGTCTCGCTGTTTCTGTCAGAGGTTCTGCTAGCTTGACTGGAACATTTTTGGAGCAAGGTGGCAGTAAAAGTGATTTGCTACTTGAATTTTTAACAGAAGCAGGGCCACAAAACTCCACAGCCCTGAGATGAGGCACCACCAAGCATGGAGATGGCTGGATACATCTCATGATGTTACCCTGTGAGAATTTGCATAAAGCAGGAAGTGTAAGTAAAACTGGGAATGGAAATGCACCAATGGGCAGAGCATATGTGAGTTGAGCTGATGCTGTAGTTTCATAGGCAGTGCCTATATAAATGTGTGCCCTTTGCTGTGGCTGGTCACCCACAGCAAATCACCTCTGAGTACAGCATTGCTGAGATGTGCCCAGCTTGGGCATGTGTCTTTTCAGTGGCATTTCCCAGATGTTTCTTTTACTTTGCAGCCTTCCTTGCTCTTGCCTGCTCCTTGCAGCTCTCTGCTGTGGCTGTTGGGTGAAAAGGCTCTTTGGAGCCTGGACTGATCTTCCTGGGTCTTGACCTGATCCTGTTCAGGTGGATACAGTGAAGAGCAGACCCCACCCTCTGTGTCAGCTGGAGGGATATGCAGGTCAAGGGCTGCCCTTCAGGACTTTATTTGAACAGAAGGGCTCTTGGTTTGGCTTGTCACTGTCGCATCTCCAGTGGGATTTAGGGACTGGCACCCCTGTCAGTGCCAGAGAGGCATGTGTGAGTTTACACATGGGGTGCAGTGCACTGGGGTGTCCTCAAGGGAAGGAGGTGCTGAGTTGAACATCCCAACTGCACTACCTGCTCAGCATGCAAATCCCTCCTTGAGGTTTGCCTCCAAGCACATCTACTTACAAGCAGGG
This sequence comes from Megaceryle maxima, assembly GCA_024605025.1. Classification (NCBI taxonomy): domain Eukaryota; kingdom Metazoa; phylum Chordata; class Aves; order Coraciiformes; family Cerylidae; genus Megaceryle; species Megaceryle maxima. Next base: position 2,413 of record JANHGN010002365.1, read on the forward strand.
AAAGCTGGACAAATCTTTTCCTTTTTGCCTTGAGCTATTTCTGGTAACAAAGCCATGCTTCAAACCAATGCAGCCCTGTTTCCACAGGTCACAGGCGTGAGTGGGGGACCTGCTGGCCTGTGCAGTTTGACAGACCAGACTTTGGCTTTAACTCCAGCCAGTTCCCCAGCTCTGTTCCCTGCTGCCAGGATGAATGCAAACCCTACTGCTGTTGGGTGACTGAGGGGGAGGGGCTGCAGGAGGTGAGGGGTTGGGGGGAGAAGAAAATTTTTCCTGGTGGAGAAGAGTGATTTTTGGTTCTCAAAACCTCGGTCTTCTACTTGATGGCTTATGCAATGCATGGAGAGAAGCTTGTCCTCTCTCCTTGGACTTTGGGTAAGCTCTCAGAGTGGTTTTGCTGGCTGAGCAAAACCATGTGGCAAGAGCCTCTGGGATCTCCTGCCTTGGTGTGGCTTCCTTCCTGCATGGTTCTCTACTGAGCGCGTGTGCCTGCCCGATTTGAATGCTGGAAGATTTTGCATCTCATACATCTTCTTCCTTTCTTGGAAACAACTTTTTAATACCCCAATGCCTTCTTCAGCTCTACAGCAGAGCGTGGACTTCATTTGTGTAATCAGGCCATGCTGCAAAATGTTCTCATGAAGCAATTTTGGAGAGTAGGAATACAGAGTGTGAATTATCCCTTTTAAAACCTTAAACAAATTCTTAGCCCTGGCTCAATACCCTTCGTAATGAAATCCACACTAGGCTGTTAATGTAAAGGCCTTACCCAACAAACAAGACAATGAAGGTGTATTCCCCATGGGTGCATCTGGTTGCTAATACTGAAATCAGTGCTATTGTCATAATTTTTTTAAGAATTCCTTCTTTTCTAAGTTAAGTTTGGAGGTTTGATGGGAAGATCTTTTTTTAACCCCTCACACTGTAACATTTCTATGATTCTATGATAAATTAATGTCTGGGCTGGAAGGGATGTCTAGAGGTCATCTAGTCCAACCCCCTTGCTGAGAGCAGGGACATCCTCAACTAGAGCAGGTTGATCAGAGCCTTGTCAAATCTCACGTTGAATGTCTCCAGGTGACCACCTTCCTGAGCAACCTGTTACAGTGCTCTGGCTGAGTTTCATTCAGTCCTGTATTCAGAAGTGCAGCACACATACTAGTGATGCATTGTCTAACATGGTACTATAGAGTAGCCAATTTGTAAGAAAAAGAGCAAAAGGGAAAGAAAAAACAAACCACAGACACGAAGAAAGAAAATTGGAGGGGAAAAAAGGTAAATCAAGTATTTTGTGGTATGTACAACACAAATGAATTTTACACAGAGAAAGATGTTTCTAGGAAAATGAAGTTCTGATAATTCATACTATTTGTATGAACAAATAAAAGCTATATTTTACCAAGCAATGGGCACAGTTGCATTCATTCAATGCTGTAGGGGTGGAGGTGGTCTCCTCAGGTGCATCTGGTGGTGCCACCCCTCAACACTTGCATGTCCACCCGATTCCTCTCCCTGCAGCTGCAATAGCCTCATGGCAAAGCCCAGAAGCCTGCGCAGAAGCCAGCAGTATTTCAGGGTGTACGTGAGCTCCCATCTGCCACAGGGCTGTGTTTGGGAGCTGAAGGCATTGCTGGGTGGTGAATGTGTGCGCACGTGTGTGTGTGTGTGTGTGTCGGTTGGATTGGGGCGGGGGGGGGTGCTGGTCTATCCTGTCAAACATACCTTCATCACCGTTTCAGGGAAGGAGACCTGAGGGATTGCCCTCAGTGCTGCTGCAAAAACCAGATGGGCTTGGTGGCTGGTGAAACCATCCTCCTGCTGGAGGACAAATTCAGTCCTTTATTGCCAGTGGTGGGGAACCTTTCCAGTGCCAAGTCTCTTTTCAAAAGCATTACACTTGCAGTAGTGATGCTGGCCCAAACCTCTGGGGTCAGCAGTTGCTCTTACTCCCTACATACTCAGAACTTTAAGATATAAAAATTCATTATCATTAAATTCATGAGTCCCAGGCCAATGTTACACAAAGCAGCACCTACAGAATATTACAGATTTATGTAATGTAGCAATTGCCACTTAACTAAACTGAGTTAAAATAATTTAATTTTTCTTAGCAAGTCTTGCATCTGGTGAAGAGTAATTGATGGGGGTCTTTCAGACCACCCTTTTTTTCAGAGACCTTCTAGAAAAGGAGTCAAAAGTAAAGTGATTTAAGAAGAGTTCAGCCTGGATACCCCCCAGCTTAGCAGGACTGTAATTAGCCGCTCCCCATCTCTGACAATGCTTAAACTCTATAGGTGCCTCATTTTTCAAATACATATATAGATTTGTCTTTAAAATTCCCATGTACCTTTTGATCAGCACAGCTGGATGTGCTGGGAGCTGACCTCAGCTTGATGGAGTTGTGCAGCTTGTTACCTCATTCTTACCTCATCTTGGTTGCATTCAAAAGCAGGTGCTCCTCTACTAATACCCCAGCAGATGTCAATCCTGTAGGCATCCTGGGTCTGAGCTCAACCTGGTTTTGCAGCAGCTTGTGGAGTGTCTTGTCATTCTTGTATTTTATAAATGCTACTCAGTTCTGGATGTTCCTTTCCTTCACAGTGGGAATGGTGCTGCAGAGGAAAGGGAAGGTAAGTCCTCAGAGGGTTCAGCATCTACTCTGCACGTCTATAGGTTATTTTTTGTTGCAGCTGGGCTGGGGAATACTGGGGATTCTTCCTCTGTTTTGGGCTGGGCCCCATTCTCAGGTACTGTTTTGGCAAAAGTCTCAAGAAGATAAGAGTATGGGTGCCTGTGTAGTTTGTGAGATCACATCCCAAATTCAGAGAAGTGTTTGCTCTGAAGAAGGTGGGCTAAAGGCTCTTCTACTAGTTCTGAGGACCCTAGCTAAAGGAGTAAGCCCTTGAAGAAGAAGAATGTTTGATGAAGAGATAAGTGAGATTGAGGCAGACACTGAAAAGTTGCTACTAATGATGGTGATAACTAAGGTGGTTTTACTTTTTCTCTAGGTTGATGGAAGAAGCTAAAAATCAACCACGTCTCTGGGCTGTGAAAAGGAAAGTGGTATTTCTAGTGAAGGTACCTGGCGTCCAGTGCCGAGAGAACATCCTATGTGGGCGTCACACTGCAGACACAGATGCCAGGGGTGAGAAAGCACAGAGCAGGGAAGAATATCCCTGAAAAGGAAGAGGCTGTTGCTGTGAGAACCTCCATATGGCATCTGGAGGGTGTGGAGACTTCTTTGAGGAGGGTGAGGGAAGGCTAACATTATGGAGGAAAGATCTGGGGTAGCCTGTAAGCATTAGGGAAAGATCTGAGTAGTGCTGGTAAAGACTGGAGTTGAGTCCAGCCTAACAAAGCTAATGAAAGAGTTGGTGGATTTTGTAAGTAACAAAATGTTTATTGGACTTTGGACCAAAATGATGCATTTAAAACAACCCTGAAGCTTGCAAAAGTTTTTACCAGGGCTTGGCTTCAGGAAAAAGTCACTATTATATGAGTCCTTTTTGCCTTGGGATTGGTTATACAAGCTGAGAGCTTGTGCCTCTGGCAGTCCCAGTTCCCCAAACACCAGGATTCTGCAATAGGAACTGATTTTCTTCTCCTTTGAGTTTTTGTTATTTTTTTTCTCCCCTTCAGAAATCTTACTTAGCTGATAGATCTGTCTGTTAATAGTCTTATTTTACTCTAAACTTTATTATCCTCCAATTTCTTTCTGTGGTTAAGAACCATGGTGTTAAGTCATTTCCTAATGCATGTATTTTTAGAAGTAATAATACTGACTAATTAGTTATAAATCATGCAAACATTTCTATGCAAGGTAAGTGTTCAGCACCTTGTTTAATGGCTTCTTTATTAGTGAGAAGAATTCCCGTGTCAAATGTTAGTGTTGGTACCTTCAGCTGGGAGAAGACCTCATGGTCATTGTGAGTCCTCAGATCTTCCTGTCAATCAGGATTTACTCTAATTGCAGATTATAATTAATTTCATTAAAATCCCTATCTCAGACCATTGCAGGGTCCTGCACCTCTAAGCTGGGAGGGAGCAACTGGTACCAAAGATACAGTAGGTTGGTTGATCTTACTATTTCTAAACTCCCCTCACTAAGCTGCTCTGCTCACTGCTGCTTTCCCTTATTTTCCAGCAGACCATGATTCAGTCCTGCAGGATTTTTAGATCTTAACTTCTGCATCCACAATTTCATCTTCCCTCTGAGAAGGGGCTTACAAATAGGAGTGCAAGAATCAGTCACTGTAACTATTCAGTTAAAAACTGAAGAGCATCCTCCAGGAATATTTTTTGCAGCTATTTATACAGTCAGCTCTAATTGTGAGCCTTAATTCATATTCATTACGTCCTCTGAACTGCTTGATGAGAAGCACTGCAGCAGTGCTAGGATATTACTGCTTATTCAAGCTACTTAAAGCAATGAAGGCATTGCCATTTGTCTTGGCTTGATCTTTTTCCCATGCCACCAGGAGCTGGTAGGAAAGACATTGGTACCAGCAGTCCTCAGGAACAAAGTCCAGTCAGGATATTGGGCTCTTGCCAGAAATTACATGTCATGTCCTGATAGCAAACAAAATTCTGAGCAAAGGAATGAAGTTTGAAAAGGATATGCTCAGAAAATGGCTTGGCAGAGAAGATGCAACTGGCTGCTTTGACATCTAGGTTATTTAGCTGGGAATTTATGTGTCAAAAGCCTAAAAGCTTCACCAAAGAAAATTTAAGAAAGCACCATGTTTCCAACTAATTAAGTAATGTCAGCCAAATATAATTTATTTCTCACCATCACTCATGTCTACAGCAGAATTATCTCATTTTTGATTTCTAATGACTTTCTCTCTCTCATTAATCTGGCCATGAATTATTTTTATGTAACTTTTTGGCATTGAAGCAAAGAATTTTTTTTTTCTCTTTACTAAGAGAAGCATCCCTAGATAACTCTGTATTACCCTTGAAAGGTGGCAGGGAGTCTAGCTTGGGATTCATGGCATGCCTCTAGACTTCCTCCCTGGGAACACTGCTAGGCTCTACCTTAGGTCTTCCCCAGGACCTCATCTTGTCCTTGCTCCGAGACCACCCTTGTCCTTTCTTCTAGTACCAAGTCAGGTGCACAGGTTCTGGTTTGGCCTTTTATTCTTGGGGAATTTTGTCAAGTGCTTTTCACAGAACATTGCTGGGTTTTGTATTTCTCACAGCATCTCTGGCTCTTCTCAGAGATATGAGTTGTTGCAGAGTCTTTAAGTTTGGTCCCCCACCTATCACCTGCAGCTCTGTCCCAGGCATGTATGTCCTGCTTATTGGAAGTGTCAGTTTGCCTGCTTTGGCTCACATCTTGGTTTTCACTAATGGGTTGCTATCTGAAGTTCAGCTTGCTTTCAAGCCTCTGGAGCAAGCTCTGAGGATGCTTCCATACAGGACTGGACTGGATGAGATATCTAGTTTGCTTCCATACAGGACTGGATGAGATGACATCTAGTTTGCATCCAGTACCCCATCCCTGACCCCAGGTAGCTCCAAGAGTAAGGAGCTGGAGATGAAACATTTCTTCTCTGCTACTCTTAGCTGAGCAGCAGTGAATCTGTCATTTAGAGGTCCACGCTCTGCCTGGGTTTTCTCCAGCAGTGTGTCTGAGTCCCTTCCATGGTCAAGGCAGACCTTGAACATAACCTAGAGATTGGCAAATACCACTTCTTTTGAAACTTCCAGTCCCAGATGAAGATCAAAGTAACTCAGGTAATTTAGAAAGGCACCTGGGTATTGGGTGCTTTACATATACCGGCCTGAACCTCCAAAAAATTCCTTTATTTCCAACCACTGCAGAAGCAGAGCCTGCTACCCATAGTCACCAAGAGCAATCCTACTGCATCTTCCGTGGGAGGAACTGTTGTTTCCAGCCAGCCCAGGTTGCTGCAAGGTAACCTGGTTGGCAGGTGACCCAGGCAGCCAGTTAGAGCCTCTCCAACACCTCCCTGGGGAAAGCGGGAGGGAACACATGGCCAGAAATGCCAGGCAGGCAGAGCCACAGCTGACAGACCTTCCCTGTTTTCATAGGGTAAGGCTGGGAGGAAGCTGCAGAGAGTGAACAGATTGCTGAAGGGTGATATAGAAAAGGAATGAGGTAGCATTGGACAGGGATATACCTCATATATTGTCTTTTTGTGCCCTTTGCATGGGCTGGAGGTGCTTAGAGGTATTTTACATGTGAAAGCATTTCTGAAACCCAGTGGGTCATGCCCACTGAGATAATAAATGCATAATTTAATTTGGATATGGCTGATGAGCCACAGGTCTTGAAACCCTCATCGGGACTGAAATTGCACTGCTGGTTAGTTTGGGGTAAGAGAAGTCACCTGCAGCTCAGCATTTCCCCAGTGCTTCACTAACAGTTTTTAAGGGGAGTATGGTTAGAGCTGGCTCAGATTTACCATAGTCTTCCTCTCTCACCTGTGTCCTCTTGGGTGACCAGCCAGACTCCAGGACTGAACTCCTGAAGCTGAGCTCAGGGAGGAACAGAGGGTAAATGAGCAGGTGAATAACCTTTGTGGTTTTGTCAGTGATAAAGCTGGAGGACTCTGGCTGTGTGGCACGTCACTGTTGAGGACTTAGAAAGGCTCTGGTCAACCTGCTCTAGAACCAGGGTCCTATGTCTCTCATGGGCACAGGAAAGACCATGTTGTTTACAACCTGCTACAGGAGATGCAGAACTGCTCTACTCTGTCCTTCCCCTCTCCCTAGGCCAAAGCAAAACTTGAAATAAAAAAGCCTGGAAAAGAAAACTCCCCTAAAACCCAAAGGAGTTTTTTGACTCATTTCTCCTCCCCGGATTTTTATTATTTCCTTAGGAAAATCTAATTCACCTGTAGAAAACTGCTTTGCAGACACTTCCATGTAGTTAAAAAGCTAAGAAAACCATATTTATTTATTTTTTCATTTGAGAATGGAGTGGCACTAATGCTTTTGCAATTCTGACCCTGCATAAGGCAGCCAGATGGGGCAGTGGGGCACAGAGCAAGGACCTAGACAGCTGGATGTGTCCCTGCAACAGGAGGGGAGGGAAAGCCCAGTGTCCCAGCTGGTATCCAAGCAGACATGCAGATGAAGGTCTCAGGCAGATACGGAGTTGTGCTGCAGCTCCTGGGCTCTGTACTAGTATTCAAATGCCTGCTGCTCAGTGATGGACTATCAACAGTAGAAGTGCCAGACTGCACTTGGCTTTCTTTAATCACAAGAATGATGGAAAAAGTAAATTTTAAGCCAAGTACTGGCACAGTTCTGGGAGAAGCTCCAAAGCACAATCTCCTAGGGCCCATCAGCACCAAGAAAGCCTGGGGAGGACAAACCTGCTGAAGTGCAGTGTTGGATTTAGTAGATACTGACAAAAGCTGAGGCCAAAGTAATGTATGGTTATGGATGTGCCACATACCATCTGCAGTATGTTTTTTGGGCTTCTCAGATGGTCCTGAGACATGAACAATTCAGGATCATCATAGAATAATAGTGTACTAATTTTTTTCAGGTCTTTGCATTAAATTCTAGTATGTGAGAGGTCACATCCTCAGCCTCACTCTGCACACTGAAGCAGAGGTTGCCCAAGGGACTTCAGTGGATCTGCAGGACTTATGGCATCCAGTGGGACCTACTTCCACAGAATTTCTAGGATAAGTCTTCAAAAGACAGCAGCAAATGCCTGGGCAATCTGGTACTTCCCTCCTGCTCCAATCTGAGGAGCCCTGTTGTACTGGTGGAGGTTGACCCTATTCTACCTACCCTGACATGGCCACAGGTGTGTGAAGTGATACAGTCATAGAAGAAATCTATTTGGCTGTCAGTCCTCAGGAAACTCATGTGCCATGTGTTGGGCTGGCATTAGTCATCCCTTGAGGGGTAACAAACAACCCAGGGATCTCGCTACTTTTCCTCTGTGTATATTTGCTTTATGCTGCCTTGTTTGCCAGCATGTTCAGCAACTCAGCTGTTCCAGTATTGTGCTGGAAAATAGACAATATTTATGCATCAACAGTGAGTAACAGTCTCCAGGCAGAGGGATGAGATTCAAAGGGTACCACCAGTTTGGGGGATTCTGGGAACAGGCTCTTGCACAGGACTTCTCAGAGTAAGGAGGACAATGTGCTGGGACTTGGGGCATGAGGACTGGACTACCTGTGGAAGGGGAGTATATGGAACACTTTTTGAGTGTCTGTGGTGGCAGAGCCTGCAAATAGTCAGCAGTGAAAGGGATTAACCCTTGTGCTCATGTGTAGCTCTTTAAAGATGAAGCCAATAGTCCCATTTTGGGTCTGCACAGATGACCAAACTGAGAGGTCATTGCAGAAGGTTACTTTCAGAAGTTCTGACTGTTTCAGAGACTCTACTTTCTGTCCTTTCAAGGAGGGATAGAATTGGAATCATGATAATAGTGAGAAACTTTGATCCTTGGGGAGTTTCTTGACATTTTGCAGACACTCTAAAGATGCTTTTCCAATTCTATACAATCTCTTTTTCAAAGGCAACTTGGACTCTTGGCATTCATTTTCCTATGGAAAGCTTTTGAGAACTAGGTTCCTGTGGCCTCTAGCTTCAAAATATAAAAGCACCTTGCTTGTACTGGTGCTGCTGGCAGTTAGATGTCTAATTGGGATCTGAGCTTCAGGATTTCTGAAAATATTACTTCAAACATTTAAGCCCCAGGTGTTTGGGCAGTTTCTCTGGTTCTTCACGGGTCCACAACCCTGTTAAGAGGTCATCTGAAAAGCAGAAACAAAATCTTGTGTTTTGGGAGGCTTGTTTTTATGTTCCTGGGCTGTTTGGATGGGGTATTTTTGTCAAGCTGCTGACCATGCCTGCGTGCCTCTGTTATGTTTCCATGCTGAGAGCAGAGCTCCCAGTTCTGCCATAGCTTACCCTGACAGCATTGTTAATTCCAGTGAAGCTCTTGGATACGATGACTGGATGCGTGTGTACCTCTTGGGCTGTTCACCACCTTTGCTCTCCTGTTTAAAAGTGTAAATAATGGTCTGTCCTGGGAATAAATGGCAAGTTGAGGAAAAGCTTATAAATTAGAAGAGATTGACTAATCCTTGGCAAGGGCAAGCTGGCACAGCCGTGTTGACTTCAAGGGAGATGAATTGATGAATGTTAGCAATGTGGCTGGCCCTGTTTCTCCAGATGCTCTGGTGAATCCCTGCAGATAACGAATCCTGTCTGGAATTCTGCAGAAATTTATGAATATTTGTGGGATAAAGATGGTATTACTGTGTCCAGCTCTGGGCATGGCTCAGTGCAGAGGCAATAAGCAGCCTCATTCTGCTTGTTGAGGCATTGAATTCTGACAGAGAGACCCTCATTCAGCTGTGGACAAAGCTGTTACAGCTGCTCCTGAAGGTGCATTTATCAAGTGAGTGATCGCAGCTTGCCGCTTCTCATTGCGTGTGTGTGACATAAACATCTATTATCTTCATTTGTAAAATTTCTCTACAGCTCACCTCAGGGCAGATACTTCCGAGAGCTCAATTACAGGCAGTTAGTTGCTTGACAACACTTCTGGCAGATGCTGGCAGAGTGCAGGCACTGTGTCCCCGTCAGACAGCAGATCTTGCTGTTTATTAATGTCCTGTCATCAAGTGGTGCCTAAAGTCACCTGGGAAGCTGCTAGGGTTTCTCAGAGGGACAGAAAGAGGTGCAGCCTGGAGGATGAGGTCCTTGTGGCTGTCACAGGAGTTTCCAAGAGAACTTTGTCCATACTGACCCTCACCAGGATGGAAGGGCAGCATCCCGGTGTAACAGTCCATCCTTGCCCCCCAAAACTGTGCCATTCAGGCAAGAAATGTCATCCCTGCCCTGCAAGTGCAAAGGGATAGTAGTTTCCCCCAGGATGTGCAGGAAGCCTGTGGCAGAGCTTGCAATCTAAGGTGGATTCGTGGTCCTCAGCCCACAGTTCTTGTTTGCAGCATTAAAGCAGATACAAATCCCATCTGAGGACTGGAACTCTGCTCTCCTGAGGGATCAGAGAGCAGGAGCTCTGTCCCTGTGCCAGTGTCACCAACTGAAACAGCCCCTTTGGTGCACGAGGGGATGGTTCCTGCTGTCCTTCCCTCAGTGTTTCCCACCTGATGAGTGACTAAGGTGAGCAATTCTCTCCATAGGCTTACAGCACCCAAATGAAGCCTTCTGAAGCAGCTCTCAAGCAACCCTCTGCTCTACTGACTGATGCAGTGAGGGGAGGAAGGGGCTAAATCTACTGATAGTGATCTGGGATCTTTTAAAGTTTTATTTATTTAAAGAGACTTTTGTTCCCCTTCTAAAAGGCAGTGGAAGGGCTCTGCATGGCCAAATGGCAGCTCCAGTGATCAATCGGTTCTTCCTAATGACCAGCATCCTGCAGTGGTGAAGGGTCACAATCAATCACTACCTATTATTATTATATGATGAAATTGTAATTATGGGAGGGAAACGCTGCATTACACTTTCCCATCAGTCAGCCCAGAGCTGCTCGCTTAGGTGGCACCTTTCAGACAAGTTCAGCAAAGTACTTAAGGAGGGTCCATTAACCCCCCTCTTCCCTCTCTGCCAACAGACTACCTGCCTCCTGCTTGGACACAGGCAGGGAAAAGTGCACAAAAAAGAGCTTATTGCACCAAAACTCTTCCGAGCAAATCCCTCAAGTGTCCTTACTGCTTCACTGGTGTCACTGTATATCCCTGAACCGCTTGTGTCCTTGGTCCCAGATGAATGGTCCTTGCATCTGTGCTAATAGGAATTATTTCTTTTTGCTGGCAATTCTAACCCATTTTTTTTAAATGAAAACAACTTGAATTTCTTGGCAGTTCACAAAGCTTAAAAACCAAGAAAAGAATAACCCCCTGGAGTTTTTGTTGCCCCAAGATGAATTAGTTTGCTAGAAACAGTCTAGAAGTTTGGAAGTGCTTCTTTTGATTGGCACATTAAAAAGAGTTTGTCTGCTTTGAAAATACCTTTAAAAAAATGCCTTTATAGACTTTTTTTTTTTAATATATATAGGAGAAATGAATGAAGTAGTTTGTAGTTAGCCAAAGAAAATTTTTATTTAAAATATGGGTCAGAAGCTTCCCTATTATTTAGAAGGGGTCAAATATCTGTCAGAAATGAGCCTTTTGTGGCGTGGTTGGAAGGTTTTAGATGACCTTGGGGTCTCTTCTAGACTATCTTCTGTGACCCTTTGGCATTAATCTCTATTCTAATCGCCTGATCATCAGTTATCACTGGATAAAGGAAAATGTCATTTGGTAATACCTCCCTGGATGCCTCTGTACAGGCTTCTCCCCAGCCCTCATCCCTGCAATGCAGGGGATCTGGGCACACCTGGACTGAGTTTGGGCTTCCACTGAGGATTGTTGGGAAGCTCCTGAAAATTCTGTTGGTGCTGGATGTGTTCCTGTACTGCCCTGGAGCATGGGAGAAAAAGATGCCCATCATATCCCCCAGCCTAGACTTCCACAACAAACCAGATTGGTGTAGATGAGTCCAGGTGCTCAGAGTAGAGAGGATCCAGGTCAATTATATCCCTGGATTAGGCATATCATGGGATTGAGGTGAATCTGGATCAAAATAATCATATGGCTCATCTCTAGTCCCAAGGCAGATCTGGTAAGTAGACACGGTGGGGTTTCACTGGAGGAAAACAGTAGTAACTTGAGAGCTGCTCAGGCTGCAGGTATATGAATAATCATTTCTCTCTTCATCTGCAGACCACAGCCAATACAACATCTCTCTCTGGCTGGGTGCTTCCAACTATGGCAGAAGTCTTCCCTGCCCCTATGGGGTGATTGGTTTTTCTTTCCCTCAACTCCTTTTATGATCAATCTTTGTGTTGTCCTGTTAGATGCTTCTGTGATGTAAAAGAGTGCAATCAATTTTTTTCTTATATTTTTCTTGATTGTCTCCTCCCATCTCCCTCAACTGTAACTGAAGAAAACTTATTTGTGAAAGCTTCAGTGTAAAGGTGGTAAGGCTGGGTTAGAAACAATGTTTTTTCCAAAGTGATCCATGGCTATGTCTTCCAGGAGTAACCATGTGCTGTGTCAGGAAAGCTCATACTTGTGCACCTAATCTATTTGTCACTCTCTCCTGATCCTGAAGACTGGACTCACAACTGAGTTCTTGGTAAGCTCTGCCTCTGGGAGGATGCCATTAGGCTGGAGAAGGCCCTGAGCTGCTGGTCCAAAAACCCTCTGCAGTGCTTTTCATCAGAGGATAGGAAACTTTCTAAACACAGAACATAACAGGAGGGAAAAAAAACCAAACCAGCATCCCAGGGATAATCTTTCTCTTGCAACAAATTACTGAGAGTTGCCATGTCCCCTGGCAAGGGACTCTCCAGTTATTCTTAGACAGAACTTGTTTATAAAAAAATGTTAGTGCAGAGTTCAGAATAACAAAACCCTCATTGACCTGGAGCTTGTATTAAATAAATAATAAATGGGAATAAAGTATCAATGTGTGGTGTCTATAGCAGACATCTGTTTTCTTACTGGACAGCAGCCATACCTCTCTGGGCTGTGATGTCATCAGCCGAGTAAGGTCAGCTGAGTTCAGGTTGTGGGTGAATACAAGCGTGAGGAGGGTGATGCTAACGGGAGTTGTGCTGGTATGGTGAGAGCTTGGGCTGGCTGCTCACCAGTACCTGCCCTGCCTGAAAGCAGAGGGAATGACAGGCAGGTCATCAACCTCCCAGGGATGATCGTCTTGAAATCCCAGACCCACTGGGAAAACATTGGTGGGTCAGTGTGTGTTGCACGTGGGTTAGTAACAGCTTCTGTCTAGAGATTGTTCTTGGAAGTCATGATACACTCCAACATTTTTATGGGGTGCTGAATGGCAGAAAGGCGCCGGGGTTGCTTCTTGGCAAGCAAACAGCATAAACGCCCAGACAAATGTCCATCGGTGCTATTCCCAGGAAGGAGCCAAAGGTGTAGCAGATTGCAGAAAGGTTTTAATAAAAAGGAAAGCAGAGGCGTGTGTTCACAGTACTAAAGCAGTTTCAGATGTTGCCGCCTGATGTTAGTGGGGCTTTGGCAGACAGCGAGAAGATAGCAGCCCATAGGATGACCAGATGTGGACTCTGAATGTGCCTGATCTATAGGAGGAGAGTTTTTAGTGTGGAGAACTATATTATCCTATCTAGAGCAGAGATATGAATAGATACAAATGCTTTTCTTGAGGTGAAAAAGAAGTTTCTTTTAGTTTTAGCCCCTTATTCCTAAAAGTAGACTCAGCTGTGCCTTCAGTGTCCTTAAAACTGTGGAACTTCTGTTGAAGGAGGCCCATAGCTGCCAGTCCAAGGTCCCAGTTCTGGGCATGCTGCAAGTGGAGCTGAAAATATCTTGCAACGTGAAAAACTACCCAGTCTGAGTCACAACTGGGGAGAGGAAACAAATCTGCTATCCCAAAATAATACCCCCTTTCAGGCTATAATGTCCCTCCCATGGCTGCCCACTGACAGCACTGACCTGGGGCTTCCCTTGGGCTGAGCAGGAAAGACTTTGCTGGCCCTCAAAGTGCTTCTCCTTTCTACTGCTGTCCCCTTCCATCCCTAGTGCCATCAGCTACTCAAACCGCATGTTTCTTTCCCATCACAGAAGGGAAAACCAGCCAGAAAGGCAGCAGTCATCAGGCTCAGCCCAGAACACCCTCATCTCCCATCTGGTCATCGTTCCTTTCCAGTCTTTGACCTGCTGGCATTGCAGCTTGCCTGAGGCTGTGTGTTTCTAGCATAATGTTTTGGATTGGGGCAATGGATAAAATGCCTGTAGTAATTAATTACACTCATGTAGCCTCTTTGGAGGAATTCTTTGGTTTTGTGAAGAAAGGAGGTTGTCTTGTTCAGCCAAGCTCTGTCTCTGGGGCTGTGTCAGTGCACCCTGGGACATGGGAGATGGTATGAAGTCCCTCCATGCTTTTGGGGATTTAGTGTGCTTTCAGTGGATTAGCTGTAGCCAGAGCATTGTTCCTGACACACCACTTGAGATGGGTTATATCTTAAGTAATTCTGGATGTAGCTTTGCTGTTGGAAATGAGGGCATGATGGCACTGGGGGGGGGTGGTGGTGGTCTATTTTGCTTTGAACTATCTTCTACTTCAGACACTTCAGTTTCATGACTCTGGTCATGATTTAAAGAGTACTGGTTTTGGGGGGTTTTTTGGTTTGTTTTCTTGGTTGTTGTTGTTGTTTGGTTGGGTTCGTTTTTTTTTTCTAATTATTTTTTTATTTCTTATTTCTTTCCCTCCAAGGATTAACATTAGAAATTGAGTTAAATTTGAAAGTTGCATATATAGTAATGTGTGTCATTGTGCTAGAGACTTAAAAGAAGTGCCAGATATAATGGATTTCATGATTAAAACTGCAGAAAATGGTAGTTCTGTGTGATGACAGCTCCTGGAGTGGAGCAGAAGTTGTGTTGATGTTACCGTCTACTTAATTAGATGTTTTAAGCCTGAAAGATTTCACGTGGGAGATGTCATTGGCTGCATGTAATTTTAAGGGAGGGTTCACAAGTAGTATGTGGCCTCTGAAAAATGCCAATTAGTCTAAATGACACTTTAGCCAAAATGATAGAACATGAGTGATGCCCTGGAAGACAGGTTGCTAATGGGTGGCTTTCAGTTCACGTCTGTCTGCTTAAAAGCTGTCAGAAATTTTATGTGGAGACAAGCAGTTTTTTGTTTCTACCTCTTCAGTGTATTGTGGGGAAATGTGCTGAGCCCATGTGCTCCTAAAGGTGCACATACCAGAGCCAGAGCCTTTTGCTCTCTGTTGGTGCTGGCTTAGGGCAAGCTCCAAGTGGCTGAGCAGAGGATTACCCAAAGCTCCCTCAAACCCAGGGTGTCTACCCAGTACTGACACAATGAAATACCTTCCCCTTCTCCTCCATGGTTTTCCACCTTCACCCAGCTTGCCACAGCCCAGATGACCCCACCTCCACAGCCCCTTTGGTAGTCAGCACCACAAGTCCTTCCTCGCCAGGCATGAGGTCACCCTGCAGTAAGTGGCAGGGCACACAGAGACCAGTGCCTTGGCGACAGATTCTTCCTCAAGTGTTTATCCCTGATGGTTCCTCATTGGAAGAGGTCAAGATGAGATGCCTTCATACCCTGGAAGAACTAGATTAGAGCCCATGAGTAGAGCAGGAAAGCAGACTGGGAAAGTTTTGGGAGATCTGGTCTCTTCTGGATGATGAGAGGCAGCTCTGAGGGATGGACAGCTAGAGAAATGCAGGTGTCTGTTTTGCCAATCTGATGAAAGGAGAAGCTGGGCAGCTCCAGGTGCTCCATCTGCACCGTGTATGGGGTGAGTCAGGCCAAGAGGTGCACTCATGCTTGATTTAAATCAAATTAATGAGCTACAGAAATTCACCAATTTTTGAGGGAATGTGAATGTTCATTGGGATGCTCATCCATGGTGTGGTCATTTGTTTTGGTGGAAAGCTCCTTGTCACCTTGGTGGGAAAAGGTAACTCAGCAGGACTCAGCACTGGAGAGTCCTCTGCAAGAGCTGTGCTTCAGCTCCCAAGCACTGCAGATGTGGAAATGAATAGAACCTCAGGGCTGATTTCCCCCTCTTGAGGCTGTTAAAGCTTCACCACAGTTATAATCCATGAGTGACAGCAGTGAAGCCTGGAGGGAACAGAGCTGGTGTTCCTCCAGCAGAGCAGTAACAAATACAGCTCAAGTGAGTCCTGTATCTTCCTATGCCACTTTACTGAACTCTGGAACCTCCCACTTCTCCAGAAATGTGCATTCAGGCCCAATCTTCCTTTAGATTTATTTTAGTTATTAATGCAAAACATCCGTTAAAAGCCATGTAAACTCAAAGGGAAGGGGCTGGGATAAAGTTCTGGATATGTTTGAAATGTCTACTGTATTTAGTATTTCTGATACTGAAATGTTTAGATGAAATTTTTTTTCCAGCACCCTGAATCATCAGCTCATTACTGAATTTAAGTCACTGTGTGACTAATTAAGATTTAGGAAATCACATTATATATGTAAGTGCCCTTCCTGTCCTTTCATGAAGAGACAGAAGATCAGAAAACCTTCATGGGTCTCCCCTGCCTAGGCCATGCACTGTGGTTTCTGTACAGCCCCCTGAGCTGGACTCAGAAGCCAGCCCTGAAGGATGTGCATGTCCAAGTGCACACCCTGAGCTGGGGATGAGCATCCCAGTTTCAATCCCAGTTCTGCTACCGGCCTTGGAAAATGGCTTACCATACCCAGCCCTGCAAATGGGAAATCACTTTTTAGGCTGTCACAGGGCTTTTAAAGCCTCTTGACTTTTACTAGTGAAAAAGAGCTAGAGTGTGAGGGTGGGCAGCACAATTAAAGAGGAATTGTACCTCAAAAATATGAAGGACTGAGCCAGAAGCAATTCTTATATAACTGTGGAGTCCTAAATCCATGCTTATGCTCCCTCAGCAGTCAGCAGAAAACTGGGGATGCTTCCAAGCTGTGGCTGAGGTTAGCTGTCTGGAAGCACAGCCCCAAATGTTAGGTAGGAGAGACATCCAGGCCAAAGCTAATTAGCTCAAAAAAGAGTAATTCTGTTGGGTGCAAGCGAAATACTGTTTGGCTTGCATTTACATGTTGTCTGAAATCATTTGTCAACAATCTTCTGTAATTAGATCTTGATTTAGGCTAATCATTATATGCCTTGTTAACTCAAAGTGTGTATTTAAATCCCCATTGAACATAATAGGACACAAGCATGTGCTGAAGAAATATGAAATACTGAAATAGCAACCTCACGAAAATGCTGAACTGAAATACTCAACTTTTTTTTTTTTTTTTCCATTTTGACCATTCTTCCACCAGCAAAAAAAAAAAAAAAACTTACATTAATCAAATATCATGAGCTGCCTCCAATTATTTTGCCAAGCTGGAAAGTTAGTGAAAATTCCACTCTGGAAACGTGAAAGCAAAATGCGCCAGTACATTGAAGTGTTTTAAAGCCACCGCTAAAAAAGAGGTGACGTGGTGGCTTTGTTCCAATTTTCTCTGTGTTGTTTTTTTTTTCTTTTACTTTTTGTCCCTGCAGAAATTCCAGGACTGAGTGACTTTTGCACGAGTCACTTCGATTCCACCAGGACTGAATTTGCAGCCTTGCTAATGTAATTAACGTCTATTAAGCGAGTGTGTGCCCTGAGCAGCTTACTAGGAAAATCTAATAATGTTTCCTATTGGAATGTTCCCTGTTAAATCGTCAAAGTGCTTTAGTGTATGTTTTCTGTGGGCAGCATTGTTTAATGGAAATGTTACACAAATTAGTATTAGGCCCTTGGTGAAATGGGATCTTTAATTTAATTTGATTTTACAGCCAGGATGCAGAACGATTGCTGCTTTGGCCGTGCCAGCGTGCGGCCAAGCAGAATTAGGTTTTGCTGGGATCACCTTTGTAATGACTCCTCCGCAGCTCGCGCCTACGGAGCAGCCGAGGCTCAGTTATTAGCTGAGCTGTAAATGGCATTAATAATGTCCTTGTGGAGCAATACTGTGGCAGGATGGCCTCCATAAAAATAGGAATCCTGTGGTTGACCAGGGTTTTGTTTTAGTTTTTAAGGTGGGTAATAAAAGAAGAAAATGGAAAGCTTGTGCCTTTGTTTTTGTTTGGTTGAACGGGTGATGGGAGCGGAGGTGCAGATGTTCGTATAAAGCTCCACTTGTTCTGCAGGCACTGCTGCTGTTTGCTGAAGCCCCTGTCCCTGTTGAGTTTGCTTGAGGTTTTAGGAGTGATGGTTCATGGAGCCAGAGCTCCCTGGGGACCCTTGAACAGAGTTCCCTCCATGAACATGTCCGTGTCTTGAGGCTGTGGAGAAAACAGCCAGGTCTCCTGATGAGGAGGGATGGGCGGGATGGAAGAAAACTGCCAGTCTCTGCACTGCTTGGGTGGTTCTCACCAACAGCCATGGTGCTGGTACCCGGGTAACGTCTCTGTCACCCCTGTTTTACCCCTGGGGGATCTGAGCTGCAAGGAGGGCAATGCTCCCATCCCTTACATCCTGGGAACATAGAGGAATCCCAAAGGAAAGTATTGTTCTCTTTTCTATAACTATACAGTCTCCTTAGCCAGGGAGTCAGCTGGCTTAGAGGGGAGGATGCCAGGGCTAGTAAACGCCCAAATTTAGCCTCTGTCCTACAAAATTAGAGTAGCAAATCCTCGCACTGCATGAGGGAGATGCTGGGATTGGGTTGGGCTGGGGTGGTACAGCTCTGAGAGCTCAGTCTTGGAAAAATATTAACTAAAAAGGCAAAGTTTCATCCTCTTTTGGATCTTTCTTTTTTGGAGAGAGGAAGGGTTGAACATCCCTCTGGATTTGAGGAGAGCAAGGAGGGCAGTTTGCTTAAGAAACTCCCTGAGCTGATGCAATGGATCTGCAGTTCCTATGTAAAGGACAAGGTCTGCCTCTCTCTTCAGGCTACTGCTTTAACTCTCCCCAGGAGGAAACTGCCAGGCCAGGGGTTCTTAAATTTTTCATCATGCAGGCAAAGCTGTTTCCTTCCCTAGTGAGGAGAATTTTTTCTTCAGAGCAGACTGATTAATTCTCTCCTATGCACCACCTTGTACTCTGGGACTCGCAGCACAGCTCCTGTCATCCCTTTTGCAGCTTCGGGTGCTTCACAGAGCGTCTGAAGTCCGGGTCTCCTCCAGGAGCAGCTCCCGGTGTAAACTGGGTTGATTGTGCTGCAAGAATAGCAAATTACTGAATGCTTTGCTGAGCAGCCCTCTCCAGCTCTACTTCTCTTTGAGCACCAATGTGCATGCAAGCAGTTGACTCTGGGTACTCGAGCCAGCATCCAAGTCAGCCCTAGGCCCAGGGTAGCTGGGTTTGATTTGGATTTAATTGCCATTTCCCCTAAAGTACAGGCCAAGCAACCCATCCCTACATGCTACAGTGTCTGAGGTTCCCTGGGACCCTCTGTCTTCCTGAAAAGCCCCATGAGCAAGGCTGGGGCTTCCCTGGTTGCATATCCCCTCCTGAGGACTGAGATGCTAAAACAAAGCTAAGAGTCCAGAAGCAGCCACAGGTTTCCTGGCACAGCAAGTGGAGGGCTGTGAGCTGACTCTCCTCATCTGACAGAAAATTGGACTTCTCCTTCCAAAACAGTTGATAGGTGGTGGAATTCTGGCAGACAACATTTTCTCGCTGGCTTTCAATAGTGTTTAAACAAAGCTAGATCTAAATCCACAGCATTGCTAAGTAAGGGCTGGGGAATAGGAAGGAGGGTGGAAAAGGCAAATTATTTGGGCAGTTCTCAACAGAAAATGGTTTTAACAATGACAAACCCATTACTGTCTGCTTGTAAAACAAAGAACTGTAAATCCCAGTATTCTCCGAAAGAAAAGTCCCTAAACAGTGGCTACTTTGACCAAAATCATCAAACAGGGAAATCTATGCTTCTTGTGGGTTCCCATTACCAACTTGGAGTGCCTTTCCCCATGCAATGTCTTTAATGGAGATTTCTGCCTTTACAAAGGGAGACAAAAAAAAATAGTTGTTGGTTCCTCAGACTGATGAATCTGTAGCGCCTTTGCTTGGTTTAGGAAGTGGGTTTTTTTGGTGGTTGGTTGGGGTTTTTTCCCCATGATTATTAAAGCAGTTCTCAGAAGCTGGCTGGGTTCACTTCCACTTCAAATTAGGGAAACTAAGGGAAACTGGGGCTATACCTTGCCCAAGACCATAAATGAACATCAGAGTTTGGGGTAGACCCCCCCCCCCTTTTTTTTTTTTTTCTTTCTTTCCTGCTTCAAGCTGATGTGCAGTGACTTGAGAGGGTACTAACAGTGTTCCCTGGCAGTGCAGGTCAGGACCATTTCCCTTGCCCGCAGCCAAACTCTCAGGGCCGTATGTCCCACTGCACACTGTTTATCTATTTTTATCTTCTTTGGAAGGCCTTACATTCAGGCAGATCTGGCAGCAATGGTACTTGATAAAATCCTTCCCTTTTCTTGATTTGGTAATTGATGCAGGTAGTTTAATGCCTGCGTGGAACATATTTTCATACTGCCAACATGAACCATGTGGAAATGAAAAATGAGACGATGTATCCTTGGCAGGAGTAGGGTCAAGAGAAGGAACTGCTTTTCTCTTGAAGTATTTGGCTTCTTCTTGCTACCTGCAAATGCAAACAGTCGTGCTGGGTCTGGATCATGAAACTGCTTGGTCTAGGAGCAGCATAGAGAGAGACCTTGTTTCATGCCTGTGGTGTTGCTGTTTTGGGTCCTCACCCACGTTATACTTTTCTTGGTTGAATATTGCCACACAGTTAAATTTAAATTCATTTATATTTTGTGGGACATCATGAAGGTTTTTGTAAGTGCTGGGTGAAACAGGGCTGGTGGGTCAGAGGAGACTGCTATGGCAGTGTATGTGTGTGTGTTTGTGTCTTTGCTGGTGTCATCTGGATGTACTTGTTCTTGCTGCACATCTCCTGAAGGCATGAGAAACATGATCTCTGAAGGACCTCTGACTCAATTCCATAAATATAAGATAAGAAAGTTGCTCTTCAGGAGGAAAAATAATAGAAGCTGTTGTCTGGGATGGTGGGACAATATGTGCCAGATGCATCCCATCCATGGCACACGTTGTGTCAGTAGTTAAGGCTCTCCAAGGAGGAGATGTTAGTGTTTGTCCTTGTAGAGGTTGCAGCTTAACTTCCTGATGCAGGATTTGGAAGTTGCTGCAGTTTGAAACTTCTTGTAATCTGAGGCAGTGAAATTATAAGTGGAGAAGTGAGAAAAGAGGATGAAAGGTGGAAAAGAGACAAAGTGAAATATTCTGCTAGGTCTTATCTGCAACAAACCTCTGTGTGTGTGCTGCTTGATTTTGTCAGAGATGCTCACAAAGACCTTTTTTTGCAGGGACAGTATCTGGGCAATGCTGATACGAACAGGAGTTTTGGATTTGTGGTGGACTATCTGGTTTGAATCAAAGAACGAACCACTCTGAATCCTTGCCCAAAACACAAATGAAGCCTGCAGCATGTTAACAAGATGAGAAAGTCTGGCCAATTCATTTAATTTGTTCCAGGCTCCTCTTGGTTTCCAGGTGTTCATCTCGGATCATAAGCCAAAACATCCTGGGAGAGGCTCCTGCTGTTGTATTTCAAGCCCATCTGATAAGGCTCGTGCCTCCGAGCTGGTGTGCTGCTGCAAGGTTCCTTCTCTGCCTCAGCCAGTGATGTCAGGTGAGGGCTTCAAGGCCAGATCCAAACTGTGAATGTAAAAATAGAGGTTGTGTCAACCAAATGCTTCTCCAGCTGCAATGCATTTGACCTCATAGCTCTCCTCTGGGTTGTGTGTTTGTGTCACAGATGTGCAGCTGATTTTCCTGCCTGAAGTCATATCAAATCTTCATGGCAGCTTATTTAAAAGGATATAGGGGGCTGTGTGAGCAAGTGGGCAACACCATCTATACAGCAGTCAGTCCTATGAGAGGTCCCAGGCCCACCTCTGTTCTATGACAGCCATGTGCTACTGTGCTGACAGGGCCATGCAAAGACTGCTCAAGTAAGACCAGGCTCTCAGATAGACTCAATGAAGCAAACTGTGCTAATGTGGGAAGTGGTTTGGGGCTGGTGATAGTCATGCTCTTTAGCTTGAAGTACATCTGCTACAGTCACATCCCTCATAGCAGAGCAAGAAGCACTGAACTTGGACTTCCCTGCTCTTCCTTGGCCCTTTGAGCACTAACTTTCTTTGGAGTGAGAAGAAGACTTTGTGGTGGGGCTCAGCAGCCTGTGTTGGAAGAAGGAAGCCCCCTGAGCTGTGCTTAGCCTTCTCAGAAGCAACCTTCCCTAAGAAGCCTGGTGGGCTGGTGAAGGTGGAAGCAGGGGTAGTGAGGAAAGGGAGAAGACTTGTTCCTTGAGCACTTGATGGGTGTTAGAGCGTCCCAGACAAGGCTAAAACTCAACCGAAGGAACTTGTCTTTGCCACAACAATCTTGTTTTTCTCATAGTTACATTGAAGATACTTCAGAGTGACCTTTCAGAGTTTCTCTAAATTATCTGTGTATTATCCTACCAACACTACATGTACTTGCAATATTTCCCCCTGAAGAGCTGAATCTAGTAACATTTTTTCCTCTAGGCTTCAGAGGAAACAGAAAGGTACTTAACTAATGTTTTATTCATTGCAGTCACTATCTCTTGTTAATTTACTTACATTATTTACAGAATTTTAAAGTATTTTGTGTGTCAGGCAGCATCCCAGGCCCTATAAAATGCTAATTTTCAAACTGTATCAGAGGCAAACATGTTTCCTGGGCCTCTAGGTAGACAAAGGGTCATTGCCATTCTTAATTTATATTTCATGATTCTATATATAAATGCAATAAAGCCTGCTTGAATGGCAGATCTCAGGCTACCCACTTCTTCATGTAGTTAAATTTTATGAAGATCCATTGTGGTTGTGTTACTAGTACAATAAATTTAATTTTTGATCTAGTGCCCTTAATTTCTAAGGATGACTGAACCTGGTTTAAGTACAGGAATAACTACCTTGGATCCTTGCCCTAAGTGGGAATGAAACATAAGGTTCAGAAAGTTCAAGTAACTTTCTAAAAAAGAAGTTTTATTTTCACAGTTGCTTCTTTGTACTTCCTGATTCCAGCAAGAGAGGAAGTCAGGGGAAACCCAAACCCCAGAAGGCTCTTAATGTTTTAGGTTTTAATCTCATGTCTGTGAGCTCTCGGCAAATTGGTCCTGTTCCCAGCCTTGGGATGTTTGAAGCTTTCGAAGTGCTGGGACAGTTGACAGCATAACGTTGAGCAATACATGAATATTTAGGGACATTTTAAGATAGTCTAAATAATTGTGATATGCTTGAACCGCATATTTCCTGCTGGTCAGTTGTGTCTCAAGGTTTAAGGCCAGTCAATAGGAAACAGTTGACATTAGATTTCAGTGACTTTTAGCCTGGCAGAGTTGGACCAGTTGTATGCAGTCACCATTGCTCACCTTATAAGCCCCTTCATCTCTCGGTCGCAGTAGTTATTGCCACTGGTGTTTGCTGTAGTTCTCCCAGTTGTCCCTTCGGTGCCTCAGTGGTCCTCTGCACAGCTAAGAGGACATAGGAGGTCTCACTGCTAACAGGGAGCAAGGCTTGTTCAGACCTCTGCTAATTGCTCTGGAGAAGTCTTGGGGAAAAACAAGATATTTTGGTGTGAAGCATTGTATTACTGCTTGCTGGACATGGGAGCCAATAGCCCTGCAGCTCTGGAGTTCTTTTAGAAGAAGGGAGGCAGAGTATGGGTGCAGAGTAAAGCTGCATTGCAGGGGGGTGCAAGGACCAGGAATGATTCTGAGAGCAACCAGGGCTGGATTTGTCAGGCAGTGTCAGGACACTGAAGCACCAGCAAGCTCTGGGCTCCTGCTGTTCTTTACAAGGCAGAGCATTTCTCCTCTCCTTCTACCTGGACAGGGATGACTCTTCTCAATCTGCTCAGTCTTCAGCAATGATGGTGTGTCAAGGCACTGGCTCCAACTTTCTCTATGGGTGTCCTGTCAAGGAGAAATCAATTTGTGATAGAGTGACTTAATTTCAAAACTAATTTAAAGGTGGCGTTGTTCTGGCTTTTCTTACTAGAGAGGGATTTTCTGATGGAGTGTCTCCGATCAAAAAATATTGTCAGACTCAAAGACTTTGTTAGAGTTCTGTAGCCACTCTGAGAAGCGCAGCAGGGATATCAATTTGCAGCCACATGGTCTTAGTAATTATTTCTCAGTACTTGGAATTTCATGAAAGTTCCAAGATTCCTCCAGTAAATGTGTCATGGAAGGCAATGCACACTAGCTCTGAGCTGCCTCCTCAATGAAATGTGAGGCATGAGTCTTTATGGGCAAGATGGTCTTAGTTGAGGTAGATCAACACAACCTGAGTGTAGGCAGCCTGTGGATCACCTTGAAACCCTTGCTCTTTGGAGGGTGGAGCCAAGTTCCCAGCATGTCTCAATGTAGATATCTGTTGCTTCATCTAAAAGCCTAGCTCAGTGACACAAGCAGGCTTGTGAGACAGTGTGTATAATGGTGTCAGCAGAGGGAGACGTGGCCCTGCATGCAGCACTCATGATATAGGATAATGTGATATGAAAGAGTGTGGCTTAGGCCCCAGGTAGCAATGGGGAATCCTGAGGTGTGTGAGCAGCTACTCCTGGAGTTCCCCATGGCACAGCTCTGCCAGCAGCCAGGCAGTGATGGCTGTAGCTGGGATAGGGTAGACCAAGACATCATCTTTAAGGCCTAGCTTTTTCCCTCCATACTGCTTTTGACATGACTTTAGGGGTAACTGGTAAAGTTCTGGTGAGGCTGGTTAAAGTTCCAACACATGTTTTTGGAGGGAGCAGCTGTTGTGTTTCCAGCTGTGATGTATCTTCTTTGGAAAAATGACAGATACTTTTTTTGGAAATGACTGGGAAACTCCAGAAGTTTACTACTGCTGAAAGCCAGTGAGATCTTATGGTGGGGCTGTCAGGTCCTTCCAGCCCTCACTTTTGAAACAAATACCTGAAGGACAGTCCAGTCCAGTAGACATTGTAGTCCTGACCACTGTCTCCAAATGAGCACAGCTGAAATCTTTTGGCCCCTTTGATGCTAGCCACTGTGTTCCCTTGGAGGTGCACACCTCTGGGGGACACCAGGAGGAGAAGTGGTTCCACTCTGTTCAATTCTAAGAAGATCTGAGTGAAATGCAAGGCTTTGCAAGACTGAGGAGACTATTAACAATAACTAGGTCAGGTGTGCGGGTCTGTCCTTGATGTTATCCTTGGTTTGGCAGGGGTGGTGGTGTTCTTTTCTAAGCTAGCAACCTGCACGCATGTGGCATTGTGCTGCTCATAAATTCTTTGCATGTGTCCTGTGGCTAGAAGGAATACACTTAACATACAGAAGCTGTCATTCTGCTAGGAAAAAAAAAGCAGTCCTATTTACAAGCTTATTTGAAAGATATCCTCCCCCTTTCATCTTAAACAGCAACAAAAAAAATTGGCATGTTAATAAATGCAAGCCCCAAGAATCTGAATGCCGCTCAGACATTTGTGAACAGGTTTCTCTGCAGGCAGCATGAGCCTCCCTGAGAGCCTGGATCTGCTCACCCAGCACCCAGGAACACACCCTGATCCAGGGCTGGTTCTGCCTCCTCCACTCAAGTCAGTGACACAGTCCTGGCTTAGGATGTGTTAGATTTATCTGCAAAGCAGAACTGGTAGAGTGTGAACTTTGATAGGCTTCACAAATACGATAATTTTACAAGTCACTCTGTATGGAGTCGGTATGAAATGGGGAAAGGCATCAAAAATTGCCCATTGGAAATTACTGGCCCACTGCAGGTAAATTTAAACACATCCTCTTCCATCCACAGTCTTGTTGCCACCTTGGTGCCATGTTCCAACAAACCTGTGAGTCTGCATCACAACCCATCCATCAGACCTTCTTTTCACCGTATGCAGGACCACCATCTTCTCCAAGCATTCACTTCAAGTTGGCTTGAATATGCATTGTCAAATGTTCTTCCTTTTCCCAAACCTTGGTTTGTCTTTTATTCCACTATGAGGTGAGAAAAACCTTCCTGAGGGTTTGGCAAATACACACCACGTGGCATTTGCCAACATGGTTAAGTCTGAATAAATAAATCCTTCTGTTCCCAAAAGGAACCTGCCCGGCTTTGGTGACACTGGTTAATCATCACAGGAATTGCTGTGATGCCCCAGGCAATTACAGGCTAAAGCAGACAGGAGCTGGTTGCTGAATGGAGGAAGAAAAAGATTCTCCTCAGATAAGACCATGGGAAAAGAAATAATGGGAATTCCATGATAGGTTAAAGGAGCTTTTTATGTGCAGAATGTACTATTTCCCAGTCTGTGGCAGAGATTAAGCTCTTTCTGTAAGGTAAAGAACCTCCAAGGAAATACACTCTAACTAGGCTGATGTATCCAGATACAGCAGCAAGAGATTGCTTTTCTAAATGGACTGTAATTATAAATCCATGTACCTGGAGAGAAATGAAGGGGGAGTGGGGCAAGTGGGTGTCACTGTTTCTTTGAGGGCTACACTGGAATGTTTCTGGATCCCAGAAACCTACTTTATACACAGGAAAAGTTAATGTATTCCAAGCTGGATCTCCCACCTGATCATTGCCATTGCACTTGCTGAAGTGTATTATACTTCCAGGATGTAATTTGCTTTAGTGAAATTGTCATTTTTATTTCTAAATAGCTAGCGATCACTGGGCTAAAGACAGCTCTCCAGAAAATGACCTTGAAGAACACACACCATTACTGATGCCTTGTTTAAATTGCAGAGAAATGTTAGGACTGCATAATCAGGTGTTGATTGTCAGGCTAAGTAAGCAAGCTGAGATGAAGATGATGTTGCTTTGCCATCTTTGTCTGGACTATTCAAAATGCTTTTCTTGATTCTCTCTTCACTATCTTTCCTCTGCAAATTTCCTGGAGATAAGTTTCAGCTCTTCTTAGACAAATATTGTTCAGAATAAATAGGAAGGCAGAGGAAATGTGTTTGTTTTATACCTCAGTGGGGTGATTTTAAAAAAACCTCTGGGTAGACTGCAGCTCCTGCACCATTGTTCCTTTGTTTTTTTGGTAGAAACACTTTGGGCTGTATTGATTTCATATGAAATGACATGTTAACAAATGTGTAACAACAATGGAAGATGTTTCCTTCTCTTGATTGTGTTTTTTTCTGAGCCTGGAGGATTTTTTAACTTTTATTCCCCAAAACCCTGGTTGGAAATTCAGCGAGATTCATGGGAAAATTCAGTGCAACAATTGGCTGTGTGTTCAGCTGGCTTCCCCCTCAGATGGAGACTGTAGTATCTGTGTCATGAGAGCCTGCCCGAGGTGTCTGAAAATAACAATTAAATATCCATGAAACTTCAGACAGGGCAGCATAGAAATATTTTTTCCTTAAAAATCCTTATTATTTTAAAATCTATTAACAAATATTCTCTTGAGGGGGTAGCTCCTGTGCAATTTAGTCTCATTGCTGCCTTAGCTTTGTTCTTTTTACTGTGCTATAAACCCACACAAACCTGGCAATACCCCACAAGCTGAGGCAGCTGCCGATAACAGCCTGGGAGCAAAGCTGGGTACCACACTGTGATTTGGAGGTTCCAGTTTGCTTTGCTATCTTCCATCTCCTAACTGGAAAAACCTATTAAGGAGAAATTAATGGGGATCAGCCCCTCCTGATGTCCACCAAATGCTTGGTTTTAAGCAGCAGTAAATCTCAGTAAAATGCATCTAATCCATGCACATTGTATTGTCAGACTCAGCTCATATGCCACCCTCCAGCATTGCTGCTGCATGCTGTGCTCTGATGCATCAATCCCATAATATTCTGCTTCTCCATACATGACCTCCCTGCATTGTATGGCTGTTTGCAGGGTTATCCAGGTGCACTGTCCTGTAAGTACAAGCTCCCAACACACTCTCCCTCTTGTAGTTTATGGCTTTTGCTGTTCTGGCAGGGAACAAAAGGATCTGACCTTCTTAAGGGCGAGTGGGGAAGTTACTAAATAACCAAGTCTTCCCTTCCCCAAAAGGTTGTAAATTGTGCTGAAATAGTGGTTTCATGATATGCCAGATGAGAAGCTGTTGTAGGCCACTGAATGATTTTTAATTGGACATGAACCAGAGGAAATTCTTTACCCTGCAAAACTCCCACCTACCCTTTCTTGTAAAGCACACGTTTGCTGCCTGCTTTTTCCAACCATGCTCTTGCTGGAAGCACTGACAGTGTCTGTGGGTCAGGAAGTGTCATGGTCCACCCCAGGAAAGGACACCCCTCCTTCCCCTAAGACACAGAGATATCATCCAGCTTTTTAATTGCTGTTAGCCTCTCCTTTGAAAGCTCAGGGACTGCCCAAGGTCTTTGGATTTGCTGAAGATCTGGCCACATGGGAAGGACCCAAGTGCTGGGGTCAATGTGGGTAGTGCTGGAAAGCCCACAGCATCTTGTGGGTTTGGGTTGGTTGATTTGTTTCAGGTCCTAATTGCTGGAGAGATAAAGACAAATGGAAGAAGGAAATTACTCTGCTCTGTTGAGAACATCATAAACGGTAGCAAAACAAGGCCCCAAACCCAGCAGGTAAATGAACTGGTTTTGGGCCACCTATTCTTCAGCTGCAGTTTACATTCACTTTCTTGACTTTCTGAAGAAGGCGAGACAACAAGCACCACAACAGACTTCTCTTTTTGCATGTGTAACTTTTATTAAGCACCATAAAAAGTTCCCCTTCTTTAGAATATAATCCTTCCAAAAGGGCTTTTACACTCCTTCTGCTCCTCTTGCTTATTTTTTCCATGCTTTGACATCGTTATGTGAGGGACATTACTGAGCTCCTAACTGTGAAAGAAATAGTTCTGAGCCAAAATGTTCTCCTGAGGGGGAAAAAAAAAAAAAAAAAATTAAAAAAAAATTATATATTTTCCAACTTGATTTTCTGTAGCTCTGGTTTTATAGGAGACATTTCTGAAGTCCTACCCTGAGGTCACCAACTTGTGGGAAAGTAACACGTGGTTGATCAGACTTGTGATTTCTCCCTCCTCAGCCAATAAGTATCAGTGCTACTTTTTACACCATTGGGGAATGACCCTAATTAGGCTTATTAAAGCTAGTTCTATATTAATTGTGTGGCTGTGATCCTACAAACACCTCTGCATATGTATAAATGTTATTAATGGTAAGAGTTCCTGCTCAAGCTGGTGAAGCTGGATCCATACTGAAAGTTGGATGTGCTTATTAGAGCTGGTGAGATCAAGGTCTGTAGCCAGCCACATTTTGGGGTGAGAGAGGACTTTCTGGCCACTGATGCAGAGTTTTAGGTAGTCTAGAATGGAAGTAACAGTTCCATATAAAAGAAGAACTGAACCAATCATTTCCTCAAATTAAAGCACAGTCCCAAGATTATTTTATTTCCTTTCAAGGAAAAGATGAGGAACTTATTTTTTATGCCATGTTATTGTGGCTGAGCACTTTGCTGGTGTCCTCAGAGCTCCTTCCCAAGCATTCCCACTGCTGCACCAGTTGCAGTTTCCTAACATGTTTCAGCTGCAAAATAATGTCTTGTTTCCCCTTCCAGGACTGTTCTGCAGCAGAAGCAGAAGCAGTATTGCTCCCAGAACATTGCTGAGAGCACCCAAGCTGTCTGAAGGCTGGATCATGTCTCATGCAGGTTTACCACCGTGAATTGGTGTTCCTGCCTGTTGTGGTACCATGGAAGTAAGCGGTAACAACAGGAGATGACAAGGGGCTTGAAGCTGTGCCAAGTTTGTGTGCATCTACCTGACCTGTAAATAATGCTGGCCTCATACCCTCTGGGGCTGGCACTCTGTCTTGGCCTGAGATCAGATGTCCCCTCGGGACTGACAGTTGCTCGTCTCTCAATCTGTTCTGTCATTTCATGCTTCAGTAAGACAGAGCATTTTTCTTTATGAAACTTTTGAGTCTTCTGCTTGTCAGGTCTCTGATCTCCAGGAAAGGCCTCCTGCTGTATTTCTTTGTTCTTCAACTAATTGGAACCTTAGGAAGGAGATGTGCACTGTGGACATGAGTGTGCTGCAGGTTTGATTCACTCTAGTATGTCCCATTGAGAATTTCCCAAGCATCACTGCTGCTATGACTCACCGCAAGTTTTCTCCTTGGGTCTATGGTTCATTAGCTCATGTATTAAACTTATTGCTTCTTTAGATAGAGCCTATGTGAGAGCATCCCATTGAGTTTCTTAACAGTTCTTGGTTTTGATGATTCTGAACTATTCAGAAGCCTGTTTTAGAATGTGTTGGAATAGATGGAGAGTTCCTTTTTTTTTTTTTTTTTTTTTCAAGGAAGTTTGCTTTAGGTCATTCATGAAGAAAAAGGGACACCACCTGAAGATGTTCCTTGAAAGTACTTCATTTCCACTGATTTCACAAAAGCTGAAGAAGTGTGCAGCCTGATTATACAGAAGAGCCACCATGGGTCAAGGAAAGCCCTCAGCCCTAGCCTGGACCCAGGAGGCGGTTGAATCTGAACAGTGGCTGTTATCACAAACTCAATGCTGTGGAGACCTCTAATGAGCCAGGAATGCTGGAATTTTTCCAATGCATCGCCCCTGTTGGCTGCCCTCCCATTTGGTCATGCTAAACGAGTAGGTAAATAGGCCTTTCATGAAATCTAACACCCGCCCTACCTAATCCCCCCTGCCTTCAAACTGTGGGGCTAATCAGTTGTTTTGACATAAGTGGGATCCAAATTCTATAAGGAACATGGCCAAGAAAAGTTCAAATCCAAGACCAAGATTAATGAGAACTTCAAAGAAATTTACCACCAAATGTTACTAATTTAGTACACCCTGTGTTTGAAACCAATGACCTAATTGGAAACTATATTCTTTAAAACACATTATGTCTCAGCTCTTTAGTATTCAGGAGGTGGCTTCTGAGATCAGAGTAAGCTTATGTCATTTGGTAGGACGGGACAGTGCATTTCCACCCCCACCTTCTTATGACTGGGGTAAAATACCCTGCTGTTGACTGCAGTAGGTGCTTGTGCTCTTAATGCACAATAAATAACAGATTCATAATCAGGCAAACAATTTCCTTCTGCTCTCCAATAAATGAGTATAATATTACAAATCCTTTAAAGCTGGTTAGAGAAATGAAAGGTCTGATTAACTTTCCTGTCACATTGCCAAAAAATCAGCACATTAAAATAATGTACTTTAGTGTTAAAACTGTATGTTGTTGCACGGGGCTGCTGCTGGGACATCTGCCTTCCTGGAGTCTCACCAAGGTCTGAACAGTGTGTGTGCAGGAGCTGGTCCTGCACTTGGCTACAGATTTGGGTTAACCTGGGAAGAAAACCTGAGGTAAAAATCAGATTGCTGACCCCTTTTTCCAAGTCCCATCAACCTGTTGTGGAGGTCAGGCATCCTATGGTCAGTTCAGCCACATCTCTGTGTCTTACCTTCTTCCTTGCAGTGCCATGGGGTTCCATAATTTCCTGAAAGGGTCCTGCTGTCACAAGCAATGAGGCCATTTGTCCTGAATCAGATCATGATGAACCTCACCCGGGATGGAGGCATTCATGCTGGAGAGAGCCTGCAAGGTTTTCCCAGCAGAGTTAGGGTGAGGCCAAGTTGAGACTCATCTCACTTGCTGCTGCAGGTGGATATCTTCTGTAGAAGTAGGCTCTAAATCACAGCTTTCTGTATATAAGGGAGGAGGAAGATGTTTCTACCTTGGACATTTACTTCAGTGTGAACTGTACCATCTTCTGGCAGTGGCTGTTTCTCTGCTCTGACTGTAGGGAGGCTGGTGACAGCTCAGACTTGCATCTTCACCTCCTGAGCATTAGTGATGATCTCTATCCTGAGGGATGTGCCCAAATCCCACAGCCAGGCTGTGAAGGAGCAGCACAGCCATCCCCACTTTGCTGAAGACACAGTGCCCTATGGGTTAGACCACACTTCCCATGACTGGTACTGAGCCCTTGCCCTTCTCAATGGCCTGCCTTTCTGCAGATAAATCAAAGCTGCTGTGATTGTAAGATAAGGAGGAGAAGCTTCCCTCAGCCTTGGTGATGATTCAGATGCAGGAATGCCTTCAAAATCAGGCACCTGATTCAGTCACAGCTGCTGCAGAGTTTTGCATAGATGCCCTCATGGAGGGTTGTACGTACGTATGGAGAGGTGTATGCACTGGGTGTCCATCACACACTATGTGACAGCTCCATGGTTCTGCACCTGTGTGGGGAAATGGTGAGGGTTGCCAGGCAGCAGAGATACAGGGGTTTAGGGTTAGAAGTTCTTCAGTTCAAAAGCTGTGAGACTTTCCGAAATGAGCTGGGTTTATTTAAAGTGATGAGCATTTATGTCTTGTCACAGAGGACACCAGTGACTAAGAAATAGTTGTGAAGCAGTCTTTTCAAAAAGTCTTGACTGATTGTTCCTGGCAAAATAGCAGCTCTGGAAGAACCTTCAGAGAAAGCTTTTGGTCCATGCACCTAAATAACCACCAAGTTAAGTATTTGGGGTGCAGTGAAGTACATTTCAGACACTGTAGAGGATCTGGGACACCACATCTTCAAGCATTGCCATCTCCCATGCAGTTCATACCCCAGTGGTGAGGTGGCAAACAGACCATGAAAGAACTGTAATTTTTCAGTATAAAGCCAGGCCATGAGCTGCTTGCCTGCCACAGCAGAGGGAAGTGAGGAGCTCCTCTGGAGTCAGGGGACCCAGTGTTCAGACCTGCCAGCCTCTGAGGATTTTCTAGTAATTGGAAATAAAAGTTAATTTCTCATGGAGGTTACATGATATCTCAGGATAATAGCTGGTGTTTTCCTTTCCTAAATCAAAGTGGAATTCCCCCTTTCTGCCTGACTTAAATGCATAGAGAGTTACCAGTTAAAAAATAAATAAAAGAACAGCAAGAAAGAAAAGAGGACTTGACTGGGCTGAAGCAATTTGGGTACATTCAACCTTTAAGAAAGATTCCTTGTTTTCACATCAGTGGTATTTTTGCCAATAACTGCTTAGTGAACATCAAGGAAGGTTTTTCTTGGGTCATTTTCAGAAAAGAGTTTAGAAAGAAAAAGCCCCAAACCAAATGAGGTCCTTTGCTGGTTGGGGAGCTGATTCCTGCCTGGGTGTGGGTTACCTAACACAGGTCAGACTCTTGGCCTGAGGGTAGCTGGTGAGATTTGAGCTAGTTCAGCAGAGCTGTATTATTCACCCCTACCAAGAACCTTTCTATATGCACCCAGTGTTACCAAATTCATCTATTAGACATTATTTTATGCTCAACATGACCCTTTCAACAACCCAGCATCCCCAATGAAGGTGGTGCTGAAGCACGTGCTGACGTTGAAGCACTCACTTTTCAGTCCTGCATCTGCTGAGGAGGGTGGGATATTTAACTGATTTCCTTTTCAATGCCTTACAAGCCTTGTGGGGTTTGTGCCACCTTTGGAGCCTGGGCAGAGCTTGAAAGGTTTAAGTGCAGGAGAGACCATATTTCCCAGAAAAGGGAAATTTGTATTTTATAAACCCCGTGGTGCCCATTTTGCTCACATCCATTTTATGATTATAATTACTTAGATTTTTTTTCTTTTAGATGAAGGAAAACAATAATGAAAGGAGTAGGTAAATAAGAAAGCTCAGAAAAAGAAGGAAAACACAGTGGTTTCTGTTCAGAATTTTTAACCCTTCAGCAAGAGGAAGGGCTGGAGCTTTAGAGGTGGAGGAGAAGCCTGGCTTGTGGCTACACACAGAGACCACTAAGATTTCAGTCTTGCTCTTTTCAAGGAACCATTCACTCCTGCCTTTAAAGAGAAATGGATCTCCCATGCCTTTTCTGTGCTTAAATGAGTTGTGACTCTCCAGATATCTGCAACAAATTTGGGCATTATAAATACATATATAATAAATATTATATAAACACAGACACACATAATAAAGAGATATATAGGAATAATGCAGTTTAAGTGAGTTTAGAGGGCAGGTCCAAACTCGAGAAGGTCCTTTCTATTGGCACCTCTGAGCAATGTGCCCTACAGAGACCGAAGTCTCACCTGCGGCTGTGTCTTGCCTGCTGGCCAGTTTGTCATGGGTGAGTTACTGCTGCACAGAGCTGCTTTATCAGTGCTGGGAACTTCCAGGAGACTTTGTCAAATGTGGGGGTTTTGAGGGGGAAACCCCCCTCACCCCCGAATTTTCTGCCAACGGGAGGTCTCATTCCCACAGAAATGCCCATTGCAGGGACACCTGCTCCCTCCATCTTCACTGTTGTTGTGCACAGAGAGGGGAACGCTGCAGAGCTTAGCCCAGGGGGTGAGAAAGATGCTGTGTGCTCCAGCATATTGCCTCTGTTGACCAATGGTCCCATTCTCAGATGATGAAGCAACTGTCTTCAACCCTGGCTCAGCTTGTCTGAACTTTCTACAATGCTCCCGGACTGATGTCCTCTACACACAGAGCAGCACCAAATGCCTGTGAGCCTCCCCAGGGCTCCTTCATAGGCTCTGGGTCTGAATGAGTCTTTTCAGCCTTGAACAACTGATTTTATGTGAATTAGATAAACAATTAAGATAATCATCAGTCTGAAAGTGTTGGTGGCAGGCTGAGGTCCTGTTTCAGGTTCCAGTGAAGAGTCCAGCCCTGTCACACTTAGGGTCAGGGTGGCCCCTTAGACCTATAACAGATGCTCTCTGTTAACCCCCCTCCTTCCCCAAAGGGGAAAAGAAAGGGAATAAAGGAAAGAGACTTGGTGATTAGAAAAGAAAACTAGAACAGCTTTAATGAAAATGAAATAATAAAAATGGAATGGATACAAAACCAGTATCAAACCCAATAGTCCTGATGGCAGTTATGTCACGATCACCACTGATGCTGTGGAGCAGACTGGGAGAGTCCCAGACTGGGCACAGCAGCAGATGGAGCTGTGTTCAGGAGCTGGATTCTGGTACCAGATTCAGGAACACACAGATCAGGACCAAAGGCGGAACAGATGGAGTCCTCCTCATATTCTCTGAGGAAGAAACCAGAAGAGGACCCGAACTGAGCTGAGCAGGACCCAACCAAAGTGGGGCAAAAAAGCCGAGACCCTCCTGATCCCTCAGCTTTATACTGAATATGACATATATGGGATGGAATCCCACGTTGGTCAATTTAGGGCCACCTGTCTTGTCTGCTCCTCCCTGCAAGTACCACCTTTTACTTTCTGCACCCCCAATGTGGTACAGAAGATTCAGCAGTGGCCTTGGTCTGCACACTAATCCTTGGTAGTAACTCTAAACATGGGGTGTTACCTTTGTTAGCAGCAGACACTGCCCATGAAAACAGGCTGATAACTGCAGACAGTGCTGTTAGTTAGAAGAACTGATCTGAAAAGTAAAAACACTGAACAGAATTAGTTCTCACTCAGACCAGGACGAGCCCCAAGGTCCAGTGAAGCAAGCTTTGTTCACAGCGACTGTGCCGTTTTTGTGCAGGTACACAGATGAGTGGATGAGCTGAGAAAAGCATCTCCAGTGCCTGCAATTGGCTACAGTGAGGCAAATAGTGGTAACAATCCTGTAAATGACTTTGAGTATGATAACTGCTAAAATAAGAGAAACCTTGAAGCAGGGACTTGTGACAGTTGAAAACTGTGTTTTCATAAACACCCCTCATCCCTCTTCCAGCTCTCATTACAGTAGTGGAAGCTGCCTCTCTGTCTTGCTATAATATGTTAAAACCCCACAAAGGACATGAATCTTGTTCTTTCCAGGGGCTTCCACTACACTGGGCTATGCCTGCCAAAAGCTCAGAGTACCAGGGGCACTGCCTGGATCAGGCTTGCTGAGTTTTATTAATCTTCTTGGGTATTTCACCCCAAAAAAGGACACTGTCACTTCTTCTGGATCCCTCATGAGCCCCTAGAAGCAAGTGCCGTGTGCCTTACACCCACCACAAAGTGCACGGCAAGCAGATGTATTGGTCTCTGTGCAGCAGCAATCAGAAAGGGAATTAAAATTATGATATGTTGCCATGGTAATGAAGTCCCAGGATTTGGCCAGGAGGAAAAGTGAGGTTGTAGCTAGTTGCTCATGAATTCCTCAGTAGGCTTTTCAATACTCTGTTTCCTTTAAATGAAATTGGAGAAAGACTTGCAGTTCATAGTGGGGATAAAAATTTTATGAAGCTAAATCTAGGCAGTGTTTTAGTGTCAGTCAGCATTAACCCACAGCATGAACACATAAATAATTGAAATTTCAAATACCCCAATGCTCTAAGTTAGAGCACTGGCAGCACTCGGGGACTCATGCTCCATGGGCAGCCCTGGGCAGCCCTGGGCAGCCCAGAAACTCACAAGCCTCTTCCAGAGCAGCCTGGGCTGAATGAAAACACCCTTCCCTGCATCCTCCCACTCCTCCACCTCCTGACAGGATTTATTCTGACCAGAATGAAACCAACAGATAAATCTGACTGGTTTCCTCTGTCTTGGAGTGGGTAAATTTAGCTGCTTAGGGAAGCATTTGCAGCTCTCTCTTGAAGACTAGGTTTCTAGAGCCAGGCTGTGGTCAGCAGGATGGCTGTGGGCTGGGTTTTGGGTAGGTGAGAGAACTCTCCCCCTGCCAGGAGCCCAAGTAAAGAGAATCCTGAAACAGGTGAACAGGAAAAGGAATGCCATTAATAAATATTAAACGAACAACAACAACAAAAACAAACAAAACCACCAAAACAAACAAACAAACAAACAATAAAAAACCCTCCACAGAAATGTAGCAGAGAGAAAAGATTGCAAAGCACTGCTTGTTTGTGAGGGTAATGATCAACTCTGAAAATATATATTCAATGGAGACTTAAAAAAAAAAAGTGGGTTTTTTTAACCAACCTTGGCTTAGTTACACCCTTACATCTACAACAAATTTAAGCAGGGCTCGCTGAAAATTAATTTGCAAAGAGAAAAAATAAAGACCAATTTTTAATGTTTTCAGTGAGAATAACACTAGGAAAAGGAAACTGGCCCAGATTTTTCCTCAAATTTTATTTTAATCATTCTTTTTTCTTTTTCCAAGGGACATGGGAAGGTAGAGGGTGAGAACAGATCACTTGTCTGCAGGGCAGGACAGAAGTCCAGCAGAAAAAGAAAGGGAACACAACCAAAGCACAGAGATGCGGCAGTTTTGAAGGCTTTCGAGGACCATTTTCAGGGAGAAGAGACATTTTCTTGTGACAGTGAGA
Organism: Megaceryle maxima; assembly: GCA_024605025.1. NCBI lineage: Eukaryota > Metazoa > Chordata > Aves > Coraciiformes > Cerylidae > Megaceryle > Megaceryle maxima. Next base: position 39,167 of record JANHGN010002365.1, read on the forward strand.
TCTTCTACCTCAAAAATAGGCTCAGATGAAGAATGCTCTCTAGAGAGGAAGAAATGCCATGTGGCGACTTCTTCCTTCTTCTTGACTCAACCAAACAGCGGGCTAGGGAAAGATGGGGAGCTACATCCTCATATCCCATCTTTCACAGCTTGCTCAGTCAGGGGCTCAGCTTTGAACACTGTCCATGACTTCCCATCCACCCCTGCTACTCCTGGGACCCTTGTACCCACTCCCTCCCTCCGCAGAGCCAGTGAGCGAGGTGAATCTTGCAGCAGACCCTGCCAAAGTCCAGCCCTCCTACTGCAGGGTTTAGTTTGCCACGTTTATTCCCCTGCTCCCGTGCAGCAGCAAGTGCTAATGACAGGCACTGGCATTGATTGACAGCTGCCGGGGAGGGGAAAACTCAGCTTGTTGTGGCAGCAGAATGGATATTTGTTGGGTAAATATGTGTGTACAAGAGGAACTTCACCCTTGCCATTGCAGGATGGGTTGTCATCAGCCTCGGTTGAGGTCAGCTGCTATCCCCATGCTGTGGGTCAGTGGCATTTCATTCAGCTCTGGAGGCTTTTCTTCTCAGTCTTACAACATTTTTTCCCACTGTGGTTATAAAAGAAACACTTCACTGTTAGAAGACACAAATGGAAGTGGATCAACCTGATATTGGGAAAATTTTGGCTAGATGGGATGCCACAGGCTCCTTCATCTGCTTCAGTGTGCAGTTGTAGCCCCCCATGTCATCCTCAGGGGGACTGCTGGAACAAATATCTTAGAGCTCTTCTCAGCTCTACAAGAACTAGAAAAAAAAGTGAAGACAAAGTGTGAAATAAAGAAATCAGCCCATCATCACCAGGCTCCTGCCTGGTGCTTCTACTGTGTAAGAAAAACAGAAATGCAGGTCCCTAAGGAGCTACCATTGCACTGCAGGATGGCATGGGGGATTACCAGTGACACTGGTGAAGACTGAGGTGTTGCAGTGAGTTTCACAGAACTTGGGTCTTTGTGGACTATCCCAAGAGCAGGACTTGGCTCTACTCAGCAGTGTTCCCATTTCCACCAGTTATCACCTTCCCTAAAACCCACCTGCCAGAGTGTCTGGGTTTGATTCTTGCAGCAGTCACCCAGACCAGCTACTGATTCTCTGCTCAGATGGTCAACCAGATCAAGGGGTTTTTTCCCTTAGCTACCTCTAACTGTACACCTCCTGCTCTAAACCAGGCTTTTCCACTGTAGGGAAAACCTGAGACCTCCTGAGTGTCAGACCTCAGAGCCTTCCACTCTGCCCTGAGTTCACAATGGCGCTGCTGTGTGCTGAGAGGTGGCCTGGCAGCAGGCTTTGCCCACTGCGAGAAAATAAACACAAGCAATTGCTCCTGGCTCTTTCTCCCTGGTGCTACACTTGCCTGGCTCCACCATGCCATATGCATGTGAATAAAATGTTAGGTTGGCTGCTGTCAGACCACTAGGTTGATTTAGAAGGGCTTTGTTTTTTTCAGGCTATGAGAAAACAAAGGTACGAAAGGAAAGACTTTTCTCTCCCTGATGTGCTGAGTTAGACTTGTGTGATTGCTCACTCAGCCTGGGAAGCAATGGTCTTCAGATGCATTGGGATGCAGAGGTGGACAATGGTCCTTATTTAAAACAACCTTTCTTTGTGCTGCTTCGTTGGAGTGGCTTCTAGTGCTGGTCAGAAATGGAAAATCACTAAGAGGTGTCTCTGTGGTGGGCATCTCTTGTGTCAGTTGTTTACCTTCTACAGACCTCCAAAGAGAAAATGGGGCCCACTTAAAAAAAAAAAAATCAGAAATAACCCCATAAATCCGTTTTTCCTTTTTGTTTTCCTTTTAAAATAATATTTCTCAATAACTGCTTGGATACTCTTTCCTCTTTCTCTACAAACTTGAACTATTGTCAGAATGGTGATAATGGAAATTTACCTGAGCAGAGATTTTTGAAAACTTTTCAAATTTAAAAGGTGCGTCACTCAAATATTTGCTAAGTCAAAGCTGACAATCACAAATCTCTGGTAGCATGTTCAAGAGAGGGTTGTTAATATCTCTGAGGTTGGGATTGACTCAAATTTCCTGCTAGGGACCATGATGCAGAGTGTAAATAAAATAAAGAGGGAGAAGTTAAATCTGAGCTGTACTACAGTGATATTTAAGAGCAACTCTTAATTAGACAGAAGTTTCTCCAGAGCTTTTAACAGCTTTTTCTGATAACAGCTCCCATTTAGGGAAGTTTCTCTAAGAGTTTAATTTTACTCTTTTGGAAAAAAAAACCCCAACATTAAAGCCCCAGAGGTAACAATGTGCCATTTCAGCCAAAACAACTAAAACTTTCAGCTTAAACACAAACTATATTTTACTGAAAGAATAAAAGCTTCCAAAGGAAACACGAACTGCTTCTTCTGGAAGGGTGGGGAATGGGAAGACCTCCCACTTACTGAACGTGTTCCTCCAGCAAAAGCCCTCTCAAACAAATTCTCATTTCCTATTGGAAACGTGCAGATCTATCGGCTCCAAAACATTGTGTTCTGGCATTAAAAGTAATTGCTAGAAGTTCTTAACCAGAAACAGGAGGTGGGTTGGGTGAAGGGAAGGCTCTGTGGGATGCTTGCCACCTCCCCCTTGCTGCCATTCGAAAAGCATCTGCCCAGGGCTTGTGGGTCGGCAGTGCTTGGCTTAATGAGGCAAATCATTGCAAAAGGACAGGTCTCTAATGGTGAGCACGGGAAGTGTCGAGTCTTTATTACAGTGTTCTCAGGGGTGTTCGTTCTAATCAGTGCCTGGATGGCCAGATTAGGTCTTTTTGCTCTCTTTTGTGAATTACTGAGCAATTCAGTATTAATGAAGGTCTAATTTTATAGTGTTATTGTTAAAGAAGGTAATACAAGCCTGGGAATACTGGCAAGGAAATAAACTTTTGAGGTCCATGCCAGTAGTCAGCTCTCTGAACTAGCTCTGGTAAATGAGTAGATCAAACAGAACTTTGACTTTCAGCTCAAACAGAGCTACCACCCCTTTTGCAGACTTTCCATTAAGTTCTCCCCAATGATTTTTAATTATGTTTCTGTTCTTCCCATTTCTCTGGCGAGAGAAACTGGCTGCAGGGGAAGGACCATGGTTCCTCCTGGTACAATCTGTGCCAGTTAGACCTGGGAAGCACCAGAGACTTCAAAACGATGGAGCTCCTGCCAGAGGGCTGGCATGACCTAGACTTCAGAGCCTTGCTTTTGACTGTGCTCATTAGAGCAATCTTCGTTTGCCCCTTAGCAGCCAGGTTTTGCAGAGGAGCGATGGGTCTTTTGGCTTCTGTTTTGCCAGGGAACTGATTTTGTGAAGGTTTAGAGATAGAGTAAACTTTCAATGATGACAGAAATGGATTCAGACCAGGGCAATCCTAATGGAGACCACTGGGCTGGCCATGAGTGTTCCCAAACCAGACTTCCACTTGCAGTTACAGCAGTTTCATTAGCTCAAGCGTGCTGCCCACCATGTGTTGCAGGATACAGATTCTAGAGGCCAAGACCAGAGCTGAGAGGTTATTTTGCAGTCTACTTATCTAAAGAACATTTTTAAGGACAAAGGAACTTCTCAGCTCCTGGTTGATGACCTTTTGGCCAAGCCTGGAGCAGTTTGTTTCTCACTGTCCCAATGTCATCCCATGAACTGGGATAACTGTCAGCTGGCTCCAGAAAGGTTCAGTGTGAGGGTGGTTGCAACCACTTTCCTGGTTTGCCTCCTACATAATCTTTGGCCAGAAGTGAGATGGTCTGAGCCAATAACTAAAAATACAGTCTCATAGCATTGGATAAAGGTAAGTTTGTCAGCAGGAGTTTCTCAGCAAGAATCCTTGCATTTATTCTAGCACAAAATCATGTGTGATGTGGAGGGAAGCCAGTGTCCCACTGCTCCTACCTCCTGCCAAGGTGCCTTTGTGTGGCTCATAAGCCACAGCTGTCCGTAGCTGGAGATGCATGGGCTCTTCTCCCAGTCAGATCTCCATCTCACCAGGGGCACTACCACAGAATAAATAAGAGCAAAACCTTTTTGCTGTGGGCCTTGCAAAGGCGTTCTGGTGGACCCAGACTAGGCAGACATACAGGATAGATGGTGGTAGGTCTATGTATCTAGCAGTACTGTGTGTGATGGTTGCCAGCAGTAAGTCTGAACTCACTTTCTCTTGTGGGGAGCCAGCACTGATTTCGAACAGGTTTGGTCAGTGCTCTTTGCTAATTTTCTTTGTCCTGTGCTCACATCTCAGCATTTTCTCTCCAAGTCTGTCCTTCATGTAAAAGGAGATGCCAAGGTGAATCCAGGCATTACATCATGGACATCCTGTTGCTTCAGACCCTGGTGTGTGTTTGACTTGGCTAATGTTTCTTTCTCAAGATCGATGAGTGCCCATCCTGTTTGCCTTTCTCTGAAGATAAAATAACCTCCCTTCCCAGCCCTCCTGGGATTAGATTCCAGGTCTAGGCAGCCCAGCTGTGACAAAGGACAGTTGCCCTGTGGGTGTTGCTCTTGTGAGGTGAACTATCTCCATGACCATTCTAATTAGTGGGGGCCTCTGCTCCCCACCCTGCTCAGCAGGCTGTGTGTGTTTGGGGAGAAAAATGAGAGGAGGGAATTGGAGGACATGCCTGTCTGTGGGAAGTGTGAAGGAGAGATTAATAGATGTGAGGAAGGGAAAAAAAAGACAACAAAGTATTCCAGGAGTTGGGTTAAGAATGGACAAATTAACGGTATGCAACATATCATCAATCCTGTTTGGGCAGGCTGAAAGTCTGATGTTGGCTATGTGATTGTTTCTCTTAACTCTCTTATTTCTTGGTCAGGTCTTATCCTGTACACATTGGCAAGGAAAGCAGAAGATCCCCATAGCTCTGCAGTGTCCCTGAAAGAGCTGAGCACAAACCCACTGGGGCTGCATAAGCTGGTAGAGTTACAGCCAGGGAGTAATGGGCAGCAAAGACATCTGAGAGTCAGAGCCCCCCATCCATCAGTAGTTCAAGCTTTCATTAAACATTGGTAAAGGCTCTGGATGGCCCCAACACCTAAAGACCAGTCTGTATTCTGTCTTTATCTGGAAGGTCTGTGTTCAACAGAAACAGTGGGAAGAGGGATGGTGGTTTTCAAAGTGAAGCTTAGATGGCAAAGCCAAGGTGGGCCACAGGTTGTAGAATTCACCTGGAAAGGGACAATAGTTTGGGTAAAACACTGGCTTTTCTGATTTCTTGAGGTATAGTAGCAATTGAAGACCCAGTTGGAGATGGAGGTAGCACTGTGCTGTGCGAACGCCTGTCCCCAATATTGCAGGTGAGAATTGTTTCCTTCTTATGCCTGCTTTGCAGGATAGGTGTAGCTGATTTTATTCTTCTCTCTGGGTTACGAAGGAATTAATGGCAGGATTAATAGTGTCTCAGGCTGATATTGCCAAAGGCTTCCTCTGTCCTTTAGCTGGGCATGGTGGTCTGGCACATGCAGCATGATGCAAACATGACTTTGTTCTTACACTCTTCTAGGCTGGGCTGTGACAAATCCCAGTACTGCTTGTTATGGGCCAAGGAGGAATCCAGAGCCAAGCTGGGACCAGCTTTTCTTGTGGCTGTGCGCACCAGGATACTCATGTGCACTCTAACTCCAAAAGGAAGTCTCTTTACCCAGATCAGAGTAGGTAGTCTTGCAACAACGATGAGCACAAATCCCATGTTGAAAGCAACCGGTGATAGAGATGCAGCTTTTTTTTCTGCACTGCTGTTTAGTTTCTGTGTTACAGCAGATGTTCCTGCTGTGGTCTAATACCAGCAACTCTGGCAAGACAAAGGCTTCAAAAAAAACCCCAAAAATGAAGATTCCTCTGACCAGTTCTGCTTGGGGGAAGGCAGAGAAAGCAGAGAGAAACTGCAGAACTTAACCTGGGTTAACTAAACAGACTCTTAAATTCTGTTTCAACATAAGACTTCTAACATTACCTGCTTGGCATGTCATAGCCAGGGATAAGAACTATCACACAATGCCCAGTTAATCCCAGAGCCAGCTGCCCCCAGATATGCTGGAACAATAAACTTGTATGGGAGAGCGGTCTCTCTGACATCTTTCATGATGCAAGGAGAAAAATGAATAAAGGATGGGAAATCTCAGATGACAGGGCATATGCCAGCCAGTAAACGGTGCTGAAGTTCAAATTCTTCTGCTGAATGGCTTATGCCATAAGGTCTGCTTTCCACCTCCCCCCCACAGCTTTTTATAAATGTGAAAAGTGTAGTGGTGAACTTAGTACTTCAGTCAGCTCTTTCGATTCTGCCCAAAATAGATCCCATTGTCTTTTTAATATATTAGTATTTTTGGAGCACGTAGCACTCAACTAACCATCTTCTCCATACCCTTGTGCTGTCATTGACACTCTCAAGGCAGGTCAATTTAGGCTGTTACATCCTCCCTTCCTGACTTCAATTGCTGATTTTTCTTTCTCTTATTGCTTTGAGAGTGAATTCTTGACCATGGCATCCCATTTTTCTCCTCTAACATGGACAGAGGAGCAGCTCTGTGGCTGGGCTGGCCCTTCCTGCTTTCCTTGGACATTTGTATGTCCTCAATGGCTGAGTCTGGACTTGGGATTTTTGGTCTTTGCTTTTGGACTTCACTTCGGTCAAACTTCTGGTGTTTCTACCATATGTCCTTTCAGAAGTTCTTATTGGAAATAAAGCCTCTCTGAAAGTATGCAATGATTCCTTACAGCTCCCTTTTCTGGGCATCTCTGCAGGGACCTGAATGAAACACTGGAGGAAATACAGGCTTTCTTTTTATGACAGCTTCATGGGTAAAAACACTTGACAGAGACTTTTCCCAGCTCTGTGTCACTGACCTCCAGCAAACCATTTTATCTTCTCGTTTCCTATCTGTGACAACGATAGAAATGTTCCCTTTCTTTCTCCCTTTGTCTGTCTTATCTATTTATATTTTAAGGTCTTTGGGGCAAGGACTGTCTCTTGACTGTACAAAGGCTGACAGACAAAAGCATTGACCTTATTTGGGATCTCTAAGTGTTAATGTGATAACAGGACCAGAACAGTGGATGAGTGCAAAATGGCAAGGCAATCTATTTTGGAACAAAAAGTGAAGTATTTTTACTTCCTTGTAATAGCTTTTGGGATGCAATTATTAAGGCATCTGATCGAAAACACATAGGACTACATGAAAAAATGCATGCTCTACAAAACACTCTAAAGGAAACTTTTGTCAAAATTGAGGTTAAGTTCTGCTTTCCTGGTTTTAGAAGGTGTTTTGGGTGGTTTGTTTGGGAATTTATTTATTTAATTTTTTTTAATTATTTTTTTTTTTACCTTTAAACAAAATTCCCTGTGAAGGGAAGACCTGGGATGTAATGTTTGTAACTTGCCAAAGCTTTTAGGTCACCTGGGGTGTTGAGGACTCCGGTAGCAGCAGCTTTGCCATTGCAGAAAGCTTTTAGGAGTACCTGGTCCACAACTCCTTGCTTCAGCCAGTACAACTGTGTGTGGGGCTGACTGGTACCTGACACTATTTTCTGAGACAATTTTCAACCATATAAAACCATTTTAGTGCAGTTTCCTCTCCTGGAGGAGGTTTTTCTTTTGTTGCGGTGCAGAGGAAATATTTGCAAATCTTGCTAGAATATGGTGTTCTTCCCCTCAATGAGGGGAATGTTCTCTCAATTCTGCAGGTAATCTGCCTTTTAACATATCTGGTGGAAAAGTGTTAATGTGCTGTTTGTTTTTTGTTATGGATCTAAAATTTCTGCTATTTCTCTCCTGCAACCTAATCTAAATACATCTCATCACTTTCTGATCCAGAGATTCAAACAAATATAAAAAAAGCTGTTTTTAAACTCAGCAGGAAATCCTGATTTCTCGCTTCAGTGGTAGATATGGTTTTGACCTCCTGAAACGTGACTTTTTGTGTTAATTTAATGCTAAATTCCCATTAGATTAACCACCAATCTGAAGACACAATAGGACACTGGCAGAGGAGGGGAATCCAAGCTGCACTTAATGTCATCTTTACTTGTGTTTCACGCTGAAAGATCAGGTCAGGTAGTGAATTATTAATGCTGCAGTCTGGCACAACCACAGGCGTGCAGCCTGCCAAAATGTAAGAAGCCCATTGCAAAGGCAGGATATTGGGCTCTGTCGGTGCAAACAGGCATGCTTACATGTTCAGAAGTTCAGTGGGAGAATTCAAATTGACCTCTGAGGTTGGCTGCAGATTAAACTCCTCCATTTTTAATTAGGTGCTGCGCAAAGGACCTCATGTCAGGAAAAAGTAACACTAAACCCATGGAAATATCCATAATTGTCCTACAGATTTGGTCATTGTTGGTGGGGTAAAACATTAACATCCTTTTACCGTGCTTAAGCATTTGCTTGGTTTGTTGTTTTTTTTGTTGTTGTTGTTTTGGGTTGGTTTTTTTTTTTTTCCTGCAGTCCAACAACTTTAAAGCCTAATGAGTTATTGCCCAGGATGATAATGGGGCTGCTAAGACTCTTTAATGATTGGCATGGCTCATGAAGGGGAGAAACAAAACTGAAGGAGGCTCCCTGGGGAAGGGTGTAAGGCCACAAAGGGTTGAGTGGGCAACTTGGAGAAAGGGGCTGTTGCTTTCACACAGTTAGGTGTTTAAAGGAAGACAAACCCTGGCCACAGCTGACTAATTTTGGCTAATTGGAACCTACACGGGTCAAGGCTTGGAGGCTTCGCTGCTGCTAGGTCAGAACAGCATCCATCACTGGGCTCTCCTCTGAACAGCAGCCCATCCACAGCCTGCAACAACAGATACGAGAGGAAAAATTGTCAGAAAACCATTCTTTGTGGAAGATCACATTGTACCCATTTGTCTTGGTGCTGCTTTCCTGTAGCTGGGGTGGACCATCAAGAAAGTGCATGGGTGGACCAATCTCATGGGATGTCCTTGTTTTTCCTCCTGCTTCAGAGCCAATTTGTCACTGTGTAGCCTTACCTCTTTCCCTTCTCTGCTGACTAGTTAGCTGCTGTTCAGTCACTGCCCATTTCCTAGATGAAATCCTAGTGAAAAGCTTCCAACTGATGCTGGTGAGTACGTGGGCTGTTTCTCAGCAGGGGTGGCCCTGGTGTGGGGCTTCAGTGTGGGAGCAGGGAGTGCAGCTGAGTCTTCAAATTGCCTGTTTGTTTTTTTGCTTCCAAATTGTGAATAAAAAGAGTCTTTCTTCTATAGCAACACTTCCAAAAATGCAGAATCCTCTTACAAAAGGACGGAGGCCTTTGTGGTGTGTTCATGTGTGTGTGAGGTCAGTTATGGTGAGATGTGTGGGCTGTTACCTGTTCACTCCTACCATCTGCAGCAGTGTGGAGAGATGGCCTGGTTTTAGGCAATGATCTGTCAATCAAATGCATTGATCCTAAAAATATATCAAGCTAAAGTACAATTGAGATAACATCTATTCCCATTCACCTTTTCACTCCAAAAACTGATCACTTTGCACACTATATAATAATAAAAGTGCCTTGGCTTGGATACAATGGCTTCTGAAAGTCTGTTAAGTTTTGGGTTTTGTTTTTTGTTTTTTTTTTTTCTTTGTAATAACAATACTACTATTTTGGCTGAAGCTCAGGACAGGGGAGGAAAGTTGGTTGAAGCATCTCAAAATAAACCTCATGGTAACATGACAGTTATGGTCAATAAGGAGTTTCAGTATGTCATTTTTTAATACTACTGAAGAAGTAGTTTAAGATTTTGTTGGTAAGGTTTGTTTGGGTTTTTTTGCTTTTTGAAAAGAAATACCAGATGGACCTGTGAATTTCTCCAACAAACTTTGCACCAAACTCACTTTTCTGCTCCATTTTTTTTACAACTGTAGAACAAGGGGGATGCTACCTGATGGCCTGGGGTTTCAAAAATGAAGGACATCTAGATCTAATTGTTTCCACCAGAAACTTGCTGGTATTCAGTACAACATGGGATCGGACAGTGATAACAAATCAGAGCTTTTCTTCAAAATAAACATGAATATGAAGTAAACCTTGAAGAATTTGGATGAAGGATGTAGAACTTTTCTGGGATTATTGGTGTCTGCTGTTTCCCCTTTCCACACTTGGTTTATGCTGCGATGGTGTTGCCCTTTGTCATTTGCTAAAACCAGCAAGTAGAGGAAATGACAATGTGGCATTTATTAACCTGCAGTGTGGATGTTAAACAGAAGAGGTTTCCCTGAGAGTGGGGATATAGCTGCTCTGTGAGAAATAGCCCTTTAGAGCTTACCTGGATATAAAATACTATAAACCAGGCTTATTATGGAAATAATACTGGGCTGCAAGGCAGTTGTGATTACAATATATTACAGGAGTTCTTTAACCATAAAGTTCCTGCATGCTCTGCAAGGCTGGGGCTGCTTTATTCAGAGTTTCAGCTCCACTTACCTAATGCCCTTGCACAGCTGACAGCTAGTGCACAAGGTGAGGATTGTGGCTTCCAGCACTGGTCCTTGCACAAGGAATCTGATGTCTTGGAAGCAGGACGGTCAATGCACGCTCATAAAGAGATACTACTTTCCTTTGGGTTAGGCTTTACTTGGTGCTCCCCATTAGATGTTATTTTTTGCAATACCTTTTAGCCAAGATCAAAGCAGCAAAAGCAAAAGGAGAAACAGTCCTGGCTTGAGTTGTGCAGTTTAAAAATAAAGCAAAATTCTTATATATCTTTCGGGAGCTGAGTCAATAGTCTCATTAAAAACAAAGGAGATGTGTGCTGCCTTTGCTGTACCAACTCTTTGGATGTCCAAGACAAAAAAACATCAAGCTGAACCTGTTTATCCTGTTCCCTCTCCAAGGAGGACAGAGATATATATGTTCCCATGGGATGAGCTACAGAAGAGGGCCAGGGTGGAGGAATACATTCATGTCTCCTCCTCATTCTTCAGGCAGCAAGGTCCCATTCCAGAGAAGTTCTTGGTAGCAAAGCATACCTGTGTCTGAGCACCTTCTGGGTAGCCTTTAGGCCATAGGACTAACTTCTGCCTTGTGTATTCTTGTTCCCCTCCAAGTTTGATACTTTGAAACAATTGTTATCTTCAGTTGGACTAAGAAAAGTCACAGAAATGCACCTTGTGTACACAGGCTGGGACAGCCCTAGAATCCCCTAAATGTCAGAGTAGGAGAATCCTGGACAATGTCAAAGGGGTATTGCATGCAAGAAGCATGTGGTACTCTTGTATCAACTACCCAGCATGGTGAAGACCTGTGGGGAGGCAGCTGGAGAAGGAAAAGGGGGGAAGTAGCAGTTTGTTTCATGGTGTGTCTGTTAACAGATCTCTTCTTCTTACAGATATTTTTCCCCTGCACAGCTCCCTGGTGACCTGCAAGGTTGGTACTGCTCACAAGCTGCTGTCCAAACTGGTGAGAATTTGAAATCCCATAGGGTTTCCTGACAAACATGAGCAATTCCTGTGGGCTTTGCAAATGAATATTTGTGCAGACTTGTGAATTAATCTTGCTAATAGAAGTATGAGAATTGCCTTTTGCACAAAGTGTGAAGGTATTTGATCAGCACGTAACATGAATGAAGGGTCCAGCTCTCTGGAAATACAGCCTGGATTCCCCTCCTCTCCCAACCCAAAACATTCATTTTGGTTAGCAGTTTGGTGTATTTATTGCTTTTCTCCTCTGAAGCTGATTTTTTTGGTTTGGTTTGGTTTGGTTTGGGTTTTTTTGTTTTGTTTTCAAGACTACATTTGCACCTGACATTTCATAAAGCTTTGCGTTTTTTTTCTGTGAAACCTGCCCTTTTGCTTATTAGAAGTTATGTTTATACATAAGTGGAACACAGAAAGTATTTCATACTTCTTGAGTGTGTAGTCACTCATGGAATACATATATAATATATTACCCACTGCCTATGACATTGATGTATGTGAACCCTAGGAATGAAAAGTGATCACTTAAAATGAAATTTGAACCAAATTTCCACTTCCCTTGAGGTTTAAAAAATGTCAGTCAGCTTTCAAGCTGCCTGTTGTTTGTGCCACTGGACCTTTCCTCTCTTTGATGCGAGAAGGGGATGCTCCAACATTCATGGTGGGCACACTCAGCTTGCCAATGCAGCATAGGGCTGCGATTGGTAAGAAGGACTAAACTATCTCTGGGTTTGAAAAGAGCATGGTAGCAGGAGGCTTAACCGTATGGGGGAATTCATGATGGTCAGAGAAAGGGCTTCTTCAGGTGCAAAAGCAGCATTGGATTAAGGAAACTACTGCATTTGGGACCTGAGGAGGTCTCTCCTTGTGCTCCTTGCTCTCTGCACTGAGGGTGTACCAGCATAGCTCTTGTGGTGCTTGGTCCCCTTTGCAGCTGACTTGCCCAAATTGCACCTAGACCTGTCTCGTTTATTATATCTGGTCCTGTAATGAAGTAAAATTAATCCTGTGAGGACCATGGTATATTTGGAGAAGGTATTACACTAAAATGAGCATGGAAAAACTGCTTTCTGTGGCCATGACTCTTCAGTTTGGAGATGGAGTATGGGAGAGGTTTGCAAAATGTTGAAGGTGGAAAGTCAACAGGTTCAAAGGGGAATTTTAAAAAGCCATGAACAGCAGCTTAACAAATGGATGCTAAAATGACTGGGCAGGGATGTGACTCTAGTGTCCCACATTCAACAGCTGTGGATGTTTGATGGGTACAAAGGGAAGGAACTGCAGAAAGTGGCCAGGCTCACATGTTCTCTCGAAATAACATGTCCCACTGCCACTGTCAGAGACAGATGACCATCTAGGGCATGACAATTTGAGCTGGTAGAGCATTTTTATGTGTTACAGAGCAGATCTAGGAGTGGTGGAGAAGCAAAGCAGGTCTCTGTTTAGGACCTGAGCTAGGGGAAAAGACTTTGCTGATAAATCTAATTTAGCTCAGTCCAAACTCCTTTGCTCCAGAGCAGCACAGAGGTGGCAGGTAGATCTCTTTTCTGTATGGAGAGCTGCAGAATAAGGGCAGATGTCATACCGGTGTCAACTGTTTTATACATTTGGAAACATTCAGGTTTTATATTGAATCAGAACTTTAATTGGCTGATTTTTAATCATGTTTCATGCTTGGAAAAATTCACTTTTTTATTAGATTGCCTTTGTAATTTCTCAGCCCTAGTTGAGGCAGGGGAACCTGTAGCATTGCTTTAGTCTTTCAAATCCACTAACTCTTCTTACACAGCCAAAAAAAAAAAAGTAATGTGTGTTTGCTGATTTAGGAGCTGAAGTAGGTAGGAGAGGAAAAGAGCGAAAGAGACACAGGCCTTAAGGTTTGTCATTTATCTGAAGAGATGCATGTTTTTATCTCCTTGCTAGAAGTAGAATTATTTTAAAATACGCTAAGCATGAAAAGATTAATCAAACAGAAAGAAAAGAGTGTTCCAGAGAGTTTGGAAAGGCACGGTTGAGAAACTTTGCCTTCTGTCCCATTGAAATGTAAATACTCCAAAACACAGCCCCTTCAAAACACCAGTGTTATTTTTTTCTGGGGATCCCTGTCATATGCTTATTACCTTTCTACAATCACTAGATAGGGAGTGTTTCTGCCTAAGCAGAGCAGTAAGAGAATTAAATTAATATCACACCACCAAAGACACTGTGGTTCTATTTACAAATTACTGGCCTCCTTATCATCGGGGATTTTCATGTTATGTCTCTTCTTGTAGAATCAGCTTTCTGAGACAAAGTGGCAAAATCTGTTTCAGATGTGACAACTCTAAATACCCTGCAGTCAAAATTATTTAATTTTGTAGACATACTTAAAAATAAAAAATGTAGAGCTGTAGTTGCCAGTCCTTGAGCACTCTTTTGACAGAGATCTGATGGGTGCTAGGAAAAGTTTGCCCAGGGTGCAAGTTCAACAGGCTGGGCTTTTGCAGGATCCACCGTGGCTTTCATTGGAGTTCAGCTGTTAGCACATCTGCAAATCTTACAAATCTTGTTTTGGGAGGTGGAAAAGTAGGGAGGGTGGTCAACATCAGGGCTAAAAGGCCAGAAAGATTTTTAGAGTAATTATCACCCCCTTGTACAGTGATTGCGTTCATTGCAACAGGAGGAAATTAGCTCAGAGTAAAATCTTGGGTTCCTCTGAAACTCAGAGCCAAATGTGTTTTGGACAATGTAGTGCAAGAGAGAGGAGATGGGAGCAATTGTATCTCTCCTGTTCAGGTAGTAGCCATGGGGCACTGTGGAGGAAGAAACAGGATTTTAGGGAATCCTGTCTGATTTGTACAGACTTGTACACATTGTTCCCGATCCACAGGTCTACCAATGAGGGGAGGACTGGGAGGCCCATTCTTGTGGGTTTCTGATGGAAGCAGGATGTTTGCACAGCCTTGCACATGTTACACCACTGTCTGCGCCCCCATCTTACTGGGTTTTGGTTTTAGTGGGACTTGATGAAGCTGGATCAGATCAATCTGAAATTTCTTGGGCATGGAAAGAGGGAAATAAAGGCAATGGGTTTAGGTTGAGGTTTTTGTTTTTCCATTTGACCATCTGGTTCTGAGTCAGTCAGAAAATATTTTGTTGGCTTGAAGTTTTTAATTCTTTCAAATTGTTTCTATAAATAAAGCTTGTTCTCACTTAAATAAGGACACTGTTTCAGTGGAAAACTGAAGTATTTTGATTTGAAAACACCAACATTTTTATTTTAAGTTTTGGGGGTTTTTTTCCAACTAAGATAGATTTCAAATTAAACAATTTGAGTTTGCAAAAAAGTGTGCTTTTTGATGGATAACACGCTCATTGGAAATGCTTGCCCAGCTCCAGATGGCAAATAACACCTCTGGGAGGTAGCTGTGATGATATACCTTGAAATCACCCATTGAGCTGGCTGGGGAGAGCTGAGGGACATTAGTGCAAGAGCTTGGGTTCCCCAAGCCCTGTTAACCAACACTGAGAGTTAACATATGGACAGGAGACTGGAGGGGCCAGATGCAGGGACACGTAATTTACTGCCTTGCCTGGGGAGATCAGCTCTAACAGGGGCTGTGGTTGTACAGCAGGGGCCAAATTAAAATCTTTTGTGATGAGAAGTCTGAATTTGATGCGAGGCAGCAGCAGATCCCCATTTTCGCCTCTGGCTCCAAGCTGCCTTTTTTCCTCCCCTGGTTGAAGCTTGTAGTCTGTCTACGTGTGGGTAGGATTTAGTCCCAAACAGGCTTTTATTTCTTTGGGTAAAAGGCCAAAATTAATACCATTTTGTAATAATTTACAGTGACCCGGGGAGGTCTATCATGCCAAAGGCAACAACATTCACCCACTAACCACCTCAAGTGAGACCCTGGCCCCACCAATGGGAATGGCAGAAATCCCATAACTTTTATGGAGTTGGGCTTTCTCCCTGCTGCTTCATGAATGGAGCTTGGGTGTCTGCAAGGAGGTAATTCTGGGATTAGCACCAACATTTTTGGGTGCTCCTCCCTGTACTATTTAGGACACTTAGATTTAGAAGTCCCTCAATGACTGCTCTCAACACAAAGGCACAAATTTTGTGTATGCTTACTGGTTTAAACAGTAGTTAGCTCCTTTTTTCTTTCTTTTTTTTTTTTTTTTTTTTTCCCTTCTTTCTTCCCCATTAGGAAAAGTGCAATTGTATGAACTCTGCATGGTTAGAAATCTTCCCATGAGCAAAGCCCTGAAGTGGACTGTATGGTTCTGATCAGGAATAAATTGCATATAAAAAAGGATGGTAATTCAGAGATCTGTGTGATAATCCTAATTCTCTTGTAGGATTCGTGTGTCATATTAGATAAATCACTTAATGACTCTCTGCCTCTCTTTCCACAGCTGAGAAACTGTGATGAATAACACTCAGCCCGTCCATGAGGGTTTGTGAGACTTAATTGTGTAACATTTGCAAAGCTTTTTGAAATCCTTTGCTGTGAAATGGTACATAAGTGATCAGACAGCTTTGTCTATGTGAAGAGTGGTGAATCTCTGGGTGATGGGTGCTGGTGAAGCACTACATGTGTGGCTGCAAAGAGGAGGAGGATGGGGCTTAGCAGGCACTGCGAGTCTGTGCCATTGCAATTTGAGGACTTTTTTCGATGGACTGGTGTTTAGCTTTGTCTAGCAGGCTCTTCTTCCTCTTGTGCTGTGTAAGACCAACATCTGTGCTGCCTTTCTCTGAAGGTTAATGTTTAGAGGCGAGGTGACATGAGCAAAAACCTGCGTCTGGTCCTGCTGTGCCGACAGGGAGCTCGTGTCCATAGTCTCACTTTCACAGTGATGCCGAGTCCTTGCAAACAGAGATGGGAATGCAATAACAGCAAAACATGCTCCTTTAACCTACTCGGCACCAGTGTGTAAAATAATACCCCGGATAGGTACCCTGAATGCTTTTATAATTTATTCATTCAACAATTTCTTTTGATGTAGTTAATGTTGTATTTCCCTGGCCAGGGCTGGCATATGAAGCGTGAGAAATCCTTGTGGACAGATTGCTTTGCCTTTTCGAAAACAAACTCATGTTGTCTGCTGAGTGGCCTAAATGAGCTGAATCCTCTGGGACATGCTGCTGGGCCATGGGGGATGTGCTAGCTGTCTGCTGGAGTGCTCAGGCTCGCATTTATTCAGGGAAGGGGTAAAAGAGAGGCCAGCATCCAGGGGATCCCGATCAATTCTGTTCAGGCTGGCCAGCACCTGGACCCTTCCTTATCTCCTCTGGGATTTTGAATGTATTTAGTGCTTAAATACCAATAATTGGAAAGAAAGCATGGTTGATTCTGCTGGTGCACAAGTCTTCACTAGGCTATCACCACAAAAACCTCTCTGTTTTCTTCCACATGTTTACCCCTCTGAAAGGTATTGCTTCCTGATACAAAGCTTCACTTCTATCCATCTTGTACCTGTTTTGGTCCTTTTGCAGCAATGCAGCAATGAAGGGTTTTCTCTAGTTGAATCTGAAGAAATACACTTTCATTATTTGGGCTAAATCCTTAAAATGCCAGGGTAGAGGAAACAGAAGGGATGAATGTAAATCAATGGTTTTGCTTTTGGAAGGAGATTTTTATTCTTTGACTTCTCATGACCTGGAGATCTCCAATACCCAATTCATCCTATTCTACCGAAGAAACTCAAGGTATTTTTAAAAAGAGGTGTCCCTGAAGCTGTATTTTACTCCCAGAGCAAGAACTCCAAGGGTAAGTGTTAATCTCTATCTGATTTCATGTGCAAAACAGCTGCTTGGATCTCTCGCCTCACATCTGTCTCAGATGGGGCTGTTTTCTACCACTCTGTTTAGTGCAGCCAGAAAGTTAATTTAGTGCATATTGGGAAATTCCTCAAACACCATGAGACTTAACACCATTTTTTCCATCAAACCCTTGGAGTTTGTGTTGATATTTAGAGGTGTGAGACTGCAGCACTGGGGAGTGGAATGTTTCCCTAATTTATTGTAGGGAGCTGATCTGGGGTGTTATCTCCATAGACCAAGCTGTTATTGTTTCACTTACAGGCTAAATGCAATATAACTCACGGTCACAATGTGTTCCCTGTAATGCGAAACCCACAACACTCTCCTGTGGCTGATACCTGAAGTAAAGTGTGTGTCTGCCAGTCTCCTTGAATAATTTGCCAGTGTATTCTAATTGGTTTATATAAGGCCCAGGTTTATTTATAGATGTGCTTTGAAGTGCATGATACAGTGGTTAGGGTGCTAGTTTGGGAACTGCGACATGTGAGCTCATGGGCTGACTTTGCTCCTGCCTCTGCTGTGATTTCGTGTGAGTCGCTGATGGCAGAAGCGCCCCTGGGTTCTTTGTGGCCTGAGCTGCCTGGCATCACCCAGCACAGTCGCTGTTGCAGACGGTGGGAAATGCCAATTGTTTTAAATGCAAGCAACATAATTAGAGTTACAGAAACATTAATGTGCCTTCAAGTGCAAGGTCTAGGAAGTCTGGTTATGAGACAATTGCTCTCTTCGGCTCAGAAGAGGAAACAAGGGTCAAAAAGCACAGAGCTGTTGCATTTGAGTTCCCAGGGCTCTGTGCAGGGGAGGTTTCCAGGAGGAAAGTGGGAGAGCTCAGCAGAAGGGAGAGAGGACCCATCTGGCTTCATGTGAAAAAAAGGCTTGATGGTAGAAAGTAATAAGAGTTCAGTTAAGCACAAGTGTAAGGATCTGTGTGTCATTTCAGCATCCCTGATCATCTATGTCAGGGAGGCATAACTGGAGCTCAGGTAGCTCCTGCCAGTTCCAGGGCTCTCCATCACACTCAGTTTTAAGGCACTGGGTATGCATTAGAAAGTGCTACAAGATAATGTGCAAGCAAAGCCTCAGCTGATAATGGGGCCAAGGGCTTCAGTGCTCGGTGCACACCAGCGTCTCCTTTATGGCTAATCTATAAATTTGGCTAATCTATAAAAAAAAATATGGCTATTGCAGAGATGGAGAGAACTGGGTAGGAGGTAGTCCAGAGGAGACAGCAGATGGGAAAGCAGCAGGAAAATGAGCAGCCTTCAAGCATTCAGATGTGTACAGTGAAAGCCTGCTGGGCAGGGTCCAGAGTCTGGTACTTACAGCAGTTTTGGCTCCTTTCCAGTGGATTTGAAGGTGATTGAGAAATGTTCCTGTGATAAATAATCATGTCAAGCCCCTAAACAGTGATGTACTTGGTGACTGGTGGAGGGCTAAGAGGTTACGTACACCCTCCCACTTTGCTGCTGGCCCAGTCAACAACTGCACAGTGCCCTGACATCACCCATAACATTGAATCTGTCCAACTGCTGCAGGCTGGAAGAAGGTCAAGTTTTGACCTCGAGGTTGTTAACTGGGATATCTCATGCCAGTAAATGAGCTGCAGTATAACTACATGTATGCATGGGTTGTATTTTCTTCCTCCCTCCTTCCCTTCCCACAGGGTGCATCTGGGTTTTTTTGAGAAACAAAACCAAAACCAACCAACCAACCAAACCAACCAAACAAAAACATCCCAAAAAACTGACTTGTTTTTTCATTAGCCCCCAAGGGCAACATGAAGCAGGTCTAAGGCATCCAAAGATGATTGGACTTGGGTGTTTCAGGGATACTATTGCTCTTGCCCTACACAACAAGATCTCAGACCCCTTTGTCCTGGGACCCAAAAGCTGTTTTAGGGATCAGTCCTACTGTGAAACTGTTCTCAGAGGATGGTTGATAGGCAGAGAGCAAGGTGAGCAAGCTGTGGAGACACAAGATCCTGACTTACATATGAACTAGATCTTGTTTAAAAAGAAGAAAAGAGCCTCATCCCACTTGATGCTTTTTATGGGGATTGAGGAGGTTATTCAGTAACCCACATGTTCACAAAGGCACTTTTGTTCCTAATAGGTCCTGAAATGTTACGACCTAATGTGTAACTTCATAGTTTACTGATGTAGCAGTATCGAGGTTACTATGTAAGGACATGAAATAGCTGCTTTTTAATGATACTGAAACCAGTGGCCCCGCCACCTGCTCCAGGGAGGAGTGTAGATGCCAACCTGAGCATGAAAGCTGCAGCTCCTCTGAGCTCGGGGCAGGGTGTTGTTCTACATCCCACTTGTGAATGGGGATGGCTGGCTCATGAAAAATGTGAGGAGATCAGTGCCCAAAAAGCTGAGATGTGAAGCCTGAATATGCCTGGGAGGTGCTGGCATATTACAAGAGTGAATTGGACTCTCCTTGCAGCCAGAGGTGTTGGCTTGTTCAGAGAAATGCAAGCTCCTTATACTTTTAAGGTGTGTTGTATTTTTAAGCTGCTAGCTTTAAGCAAAGGAGAGGCATCCCCATTAGTGAAAGGCTTCCTCTATGCTGTAGGGAAAATGGCATGGGCAAACTAAACCAGTCCATGGGAAAAGATACAAACAAAACTAATGCTTTATCGCCTTCACCAGCCAGCCTCCAGAAGCAATGCTTGAGCACTTCTTATTACCTGAAGTTGTGAGTGTTGCTGATACTGAGATACTGTTTGCTTTTCTAATCACAGCAGGGGATTAGTTTGAAGTACAAGGACCAGGAGCATTCATAATACTAGACCTAGGCAGCGAAACTGCAGCTGATGCTGTTATTCAACTCAGTAAGTGAGTCTTTGAGGAATTATTCTGCATTATTTGCTTCTCTTGTATCGCATGGCAGGAAGCGCCACAGGATAATTACTCGCATTAGAAATGCTTCCTTTGGTCTGTTTTGAATGTTTTACGTTTCATCTTCCTGGGTGCTCTGTGCCAGAAGAGGGTCCTGTGGACTGCAGGGCTCTTTTGGGGTGTTACCAGGGAGGGGGCTCCCAAAAAAAGATGAGATAGCCCTAAAATGCTGGTGACAGCAGGGCAAAGATCACTGAAGATGGAGACAAGATGATGCTGGCTACTGTAATGCCAGATTTTGTGCTTCCTCATATTTTACTGAATATATCTAATAATAGCCACAGTTTTTACAACTTTTGGTAGAAAAATTCCTTTTTTAAAAGAAGGTGAAGTAGGAAATAAATGAAACAGGGAAGGGGGCATAAAAATTTAGTAAACATAAATTTTGAGGCTTTGCTTCCCTTCCATTCCAGGGTCATACTTTCAAATTTTTGTTTGTTTGTTTGTTTGTGGTATTTTGGTTATTTTAAATTATTTTAGTTTATCAAATCCAAGTTTAGAAGAAACCTATTCTTTCATCTTATTTCCATTCCTGCCCATCCAAACAAGGCTGCACAGACTCAACTCCTTGTCAAGAAGCACCGAGGCACCACTTGCCATGCCTGGTAAAGTAACAGCATGTCTAGGCCATGTCTCTGGGTGCCTGGAGATCTTGCATTAACTCAACACAGATCTGCTCACCTCTAAAACAAATTCTTTAATAACTGTAACTTACCCCCATGTGCAAACTACAGCAAGCTGGATGGGGTGAAACGTTCCCTTTCTGGGAGCAGCAGTAGCAGTCTTCCAGCTGCCTTTTCATGGGTTTGTTTCACACGGATGTTGCTGACCTTGTTTACTTTTTTCTTTATCTGCCCAGTCTTTCTGCAAATATTATTGCATTTGTCAGAATAGTCCAATTAAGTGGCTTGAGCCCTTAATGAAAACCTTGACTTTTCTTTCACCTTCCTGAGGAATTGGTTGTTAGTGGGAAATGGTGCTGCTGGCTTGTGCACACACAGAGCTACTCCAAAACCATGGTCAGGCAGGATGGTGCTGGATCCCAGCAGCAGGAATCCCACTTGTCCATTTCTTATGGACCCTGATAACTCAGAAATGATAAAGCCAGACCTTTGGTGCCCTGTGAATGATGTGCACCTGCTTAGGGTTTAGTGGTGAGCTTGCAGTGGAGGGTCAAAGGTTGGACTAGATGATCTTGAAGGTCCTTTCCAACCAAAGACATTTTGTGTGATCTTCCTAAAGAAATAGCTGAAATTAGTAATTTACAGTCATCTCTGGGTTTCAGTTCTTTAGCAATAAAGGGATCTTGGTGATGCACAGGGAGGAGAAAAAGTGCTTTTGCTTCTCCCCTTTCCTTCTTCTCTGTGCCTTGATGAAAAAAAACAGGTCATTTCATCCTGTGCCAGCACCAAAATGATAAGAAAAGCCATTTCCTCCCCCCCCCCCCCCCACCCCCCCACCCCCCCACCATCAAGACCACACACATCAACACTGC